>SKCR01037676.1:0-130910 GCA_019454045.1 Zanthoxylum bungeanum
AAATACGATTCGGATTGGCACTCCGAGCACCAACCCTAACAATTTCTCCCACTTGCTCTAGTGCCAATCCATGGTATCCTATACACATCTCAATATGTATCACATACCCATGGCCCTCAAGAGCTCACCAGAACTCAAGAGGTAGGCAACAACAAGTAAGCCTGCTTTAACAAATTGAGTTTGTCCAACAAACTCAACCGTTTTCCTTAACCGGCATCATTCATATTTTGTAGAATCCAAATTCCACAAAAAATATGAATCAGACGCTATATCAGTGATGTGCTTTAGCTGCTGAGTTGTCTATGTATTTAGAGATCAAATCCAAATACTTTAAGACAACTGCAAGCACAAAATTAATATCAACACTTCTAATCATTGAGGTCACTATGGAACTTCATAAGTCAATACTTCAAAAGTTGCAATTGATTCCACTTGTTTAGTCGAATCAACGATGACACTCATACTACATCTTTTCTGACTTTATATGACATAGACAATCTAATGTCTTAATTAGGATCAAATCTGATAGGACCTTATGGTTGCAGACTAAATTCTCCATGAATAAGAAACTCGTTCTTAATATATCAAAGATCACAAAGAACATGTTTCAAGACACATCTTATAGTCTTCTTCATATCAAAATAACTCGTAACAATTACGATTAAATTGATATCTATAATCGCAAATAATACAGTATTCATCACGCCATCATCTTATAATGCATAAGATTGATTAGACATTCTAATCAATCTCTCTTTCAACAAAGGAAACATCTTTTACGAAAGATGAATACTATATATATATAAGACACATTAACTGTCAAACAGTTATACTAACTGTCATACAGATAGCCTTACTGTGTCCTTTATTAGATCATATCTAATACGCGACTAATGGGAATATCTCACAAGTCTCTCAGTTTTATATCTTATATAAAACTTTATATCAAATATAATAGAGACTGCTCCCACTACTAACACAGAAAAAAAAAGACTTAGGATATGTAACACTGGAAATAAATTCGTACGCTTCCACTGACCCTTCTGACAAATACGTACTCTCTACATTTCGATAAAACCAGACAATCTGACTGATACCAAAATCATAGAACACGGATTTCTGGAAAACTCATATGAGTCTACAATAGGCTCCAAAAGCTAGTATATCAAACTGTGATCTTAGTATAATACAAACTCTAGGGCCATTCTAGAATGAACTCTTCAAACAAAGAAATCATGGCGGATCTCTCATTCGAAGAAATCACTCAAGAATGCCACTTTGCATTCTTTAGCCAAAAACATAGTTTAATATCAACATTAACCAACAAATCTCTAATTGTTCAATTAGTGCGACCAGAGAGAGGTATTCTCAGAATCTACAATAGACTACTGAGGATAACTTTTCTCATTGTCATACTATAAAGGTCAAACCTTTATCAAGCTCATTGTGCTTTTGCTGCGCAAATAATTTGCACACTTTATGAACGATTCATAACCAAAGCCTAATCAAGTTCTAAACTCGATCGTAGTAAGCAATGAACAATTTTAGATCTATGGGTCAATGCTAAGTTCCGGAATCGATATCAAATATCGCTCCCACTACAAGTTATAGGATAATTTTCTTCGATAAGAAAACAACAGAATCATTAAGTATCAAATACTTTGTAAATGATTCTGACATCTTATTGGACTTATACGGAAGTTGTCTAATGGTATTTTCATCTTATTAATTATGTAGTTCCATTACAGTTTATCATTCTCACATTTGACTTCACTAAGCCAAGTCTTTTCTACAATCGGTCAACATTTGATGTTAACCACCAAGTAACAAAATAATTTTATTACTCGGAATCGTAGAAAAGATATTCTATCAAATAGAATACGATATTCCATTAAATAGAATAACTGATAAACCTTTCACTCGTACCTTCGAGGCACAAGTACTTTCAATTATATCACTATTATACAAATGAAAGTTTCAAATCTCAAACTTTTAAAGATTCAAATTTTCCACTATATATATCATATATGTAATTATAGAAACTTATGGAACTTAATTAAAAGGACGAAATAGTGTTACTGGAGCATAACCCCAAAAGCATTGAAAACCAATTCGGTAACTCTCAATATCAACGAATCAAATCATATAAGATTCGATAACTCTCACTGACCAATTCCATCACAATGGAATCGCAGAAGTTTAATAATGAGTAAGAATTGTATTCATTAAATAACTTTAGAACTAATTGCCTTAAATTCATGCGTTTGATCAAATCAAACATCTTCGAACAATTCAAAGACGCGCAAAGAATTTTTAAAGATACAGTTTTCAACACTACAGATAAAATATGATTGAAACCTGCCTGGAACAAAGCCAAGCAAACCCCTCCACATGTTCTAAGCCCCAAGAACCGCGAATCTTGATTTTGTAAGAACAAAATCCTTCCAAGATTAAGTCCAACCCTTAAGGAACATTGCCCTTAAAAACCTTTCTTTATTTCTTTGAAGAATCCTGAACAGCGATACAGCGCCACAACGTTTGCCACACATTGATAAACTTTTGTTCCGTAAAACCAAGGAAGAATCCACTCCCTCAAGATGACACAAGTCAATTTATTTTGTAAAAAGATATATTCTTAGTTATTTGTCAATTACAATGAATATTGCCCCTTTAAATAGGTGGCTAACCCTAATTCTACACAAATATAATAAAACCCTAGTAAAATGAACCCAATAACACAAAACATACTTTAAAATTTCATGCATGGGCTTTGTAATATAATTAAAGTTCAGCCCAACACTTAAACAACACATAACCTTAAAAAATATAAAATATAAAAACTGTAGGGATATGTTACGTCCTCATTTTGACTAAGAATAAGTCTGAAACGGACTTTGATGTAAGCTACAAAGTTGTAGAGCTACGAGTTTTATTTCCACTGTAACTTGAATCACCAAAATCGGACATCGTACAAGAAAGTTACATCCATAATATTAGGACTGCGCAAATCCCGGCACTGCTAATGCACCATTCGGAAATAAAGCCGAAAATAAATCAAGGCAGCCTATGCCTGTCCAAAACTCATTTAATTCTTGATTTAGACATAATAAATCATTCATATAAAGTCTAATGCATGGACCAAACTCCAGAACCCAAGGAATCTTCCAAATCCACCAAAATGGCCCAAATACACCAATCTGACCAAGCCATGCAATCAGCCACAACTTCAAGTTAATTTGGCTCAACAAACAGAACACATTCTAGATCACATAATTCTCCCTCTCTTGAAAAGGATTCGTCCTCGAATCCGTGCCCGGATCATAGATAGTAATGATAAAATGAATTGGGTGATTATTCTGTAACAAAGAAAAATCACACGAATGAGAAATGTCAATGTTAAGACAATAATGTTTGCCTACTATTCCCTCTTGCCCACACTCTTCCTCAAAATCTATTTTCATTGCACTCACTGCCCCAATGAGATTCCTAATTAAGTTCACATTCTCAATCTCATTCATAACAAATTCTATATGTTTAACACGCATAAAATTCTCACATGAGTTTACCCCAAGTATTTCCCGACTCATTACTCTCATTTGGATGCTCAAAACTCTCAACAAATTCGACTACACATGTAGTTTCATTAATACATTTAGCCATGCATTGAGCTTCAAAATTATCATCACCAGCAACAGCTAAGTCATCCACCTCAGCAATAGCAACAACCTCCACATCACACTCACTCTTCACTACATGTTCACTCACTACCATGCCAATATTTTCTTCTTTTACATTCACAACATCAATAACAAGTTTATTTTCCAAGCACTCAGAAACTCTTTCTTTTTTCATCGTTTCAACCTCACTTCTTCTCTTCATTTTTAATTGATCTGTATAGGCTTGTTGTGGTGTTAAAAGAGGAAGAATCACTGACCTCCGCTCCTTGACATAAATGTATCTACTCGTCTCAACATGATGCCACACTTGCCTATCATATTTCCATACACCACCCAACAATACATGACAGTCAAGCATAGGCACCACATCACATAATACCTCATCATGAAATCTCATAGTAGAAAATGCAACCATAACTTGATACTCCATCTTAACCTCAACACAATTAGGAAATCCTTGTAACACATAAGGCTTAGGATGGTTTTGCAATGGCAACTTCAATTTCTCCACGAGATTGGTACTCACTACCCATCAATAATCACACTACACACCTCATCTTTCACAAATACTCTAGTACGAAAGATATTATCTCTTGGTTGTCCCATAATATCAACCAAGATACTGGCCATCTTGACAAAAAACAAAAAAACTCAAGAATGAAGAAAATACCAAAAAAAAATTGACAAAGACAAGATAAACAATAAGGCGAAAAAAATTAAAAAAAAAAGGACCACGTAAGACTTAAAACAAAAACACAAAAAAAAAATTCAGATTCAAAACTCAGTGATAAATTCAACCAAAAATTTCCTTTTCGATTAAGGAACACTAAGGCAATCCCTAGCACAACTTAACACACAAGGTAATTGATCGAACTTTTCTTATTTCTCTTGCAAAAATTTGAATCTAATTTTTTTGATAATGACTCTCTAAATCCTAATTACGCATGCAAATCAAACAAACAAACTGATTAGAAACCAGAACCTGAAACTGACACAAATCTCGTAACTAATATTCGGACAAGAAATTGGGACCCAATATGAGAACATTCAGCCTTTAACTGTGCACTATTGACTAGATCTCATCGAGTACATGTAAATCGATATATTATAGGTCTCGTAACTCTTTCTAAATCAAAAGTTACAGCCTTTTTAAATTCAATGCGCGGTTGAAAAATTCTGACCGAACTGATCCGAAAATTACATACAATTTCGACTCGAATTGACTTAAAACTCCAAGAATTGAATCCTAAATTCTATTACCATGAAAGAACAATATAATAACATCCAAGATGCAGTCATAAATATGAAAAACACAAAGAAAAAAAAATTGAAACTAGAAGAGATGAAAAAAGAAATATAAAGACTTAATAAAACGATAAAAATAGAGAAAATATTTACCTTGGAACCCTGAGCTCCTGATACCAAATGATTGAAACCTTCCTGGAACAAAGACAAGCAAACCCCTCCATGTGTTCTAAGCCCCAAGAACCGCAAATCTTGATTTTGTAAGAACAAAATGCTTTCAAGATCAAGTCCAACCCTTAAGGAACATTGCCCTTAAAAACATTTCTTTATTTCTTTGGAGAATCCTGAATAGCGATACAACGCCACAACGCTTACCACACATTGATAAGCTTTTGTTCCGTAAAATCAAGGATGAATCCACTCCCTCAAGATGAAACAAATCAATTTATTTTTTAAAAAGATATATTCTTAGTTATTTGTCAATTACAATGAATAATGCCCCTTTAAATAGGTGGCTAACCCTAATTCTACCAAAATATAATAAAACCCTAGTAAAATAAACCCAATAACACATAAAATACTTTAAAATTTCGTGCATGAAATTTGTAATATAATTAAAGTTCAGCCCAACACTTAAACAACATATGACCTTAAAAAATTATAAATATAAAAACTATAGGGATATGTTGCGTCCTCATTTTGACTAAGAATAAGTCCGAACCGGACTTTGATGTAAGCTAAAACATTGTAGAGCTACGAGTTCTCTTTCCACTACAACTTGAATCACCAAAATCGGACATCGTACGAGAAAGTTACATCCCAAATTCGAGGACTGCACAAATCCTGCCACTACTAATGCACCATTCGAAAATAAAGTCGAAAATAAATCAAGGCAGCCCATGCACGTCCAAAACTCATTTAATTCTTGATTTAGACATAATAAATCCTTCATATAAAGTCTCATGCATGGACCAAACTCCAGAACCCAAGGAATCTTCCAAATCCACCAAAATGACCCAAATACACCAATCTGACCAAGCCATGCAATCAGCCACAACTTCAAGTTAATTTGGCCCAAAAAATAGAACACATTCTGGATCACATCAAAATATATTTGAACTATTCAGAATATTCTATCCGAGTTTCATTAGAAACATATTGACAATTCTTGAACAATTCAAGACATTCAATATGTTCTCTATTAGAAACACGTAACTAAGTCATGACAATTCATCAACTGAGTTACGAAGCAAAGAAAACTTTACAAGGCAATTTCTAATTCATTAAACTACACACATCTAATGTATTAGTTTAACAAATCTTTGGTCCAATGACAATCATCGGTTAAATGAGATTTAATTACTACCTGGATATAATATTCATTAAATGGATAAGGATATGTGGTGTGATCTCATATCAGACCATCCTTTACCACAAGGAATAAGCATCTGATGCTTTTATGATAAAACCTCATAAAACACAGTTCTCAGTTATTTACACTACCGAATATTTTCTTAATGCTTATCTTTCATTAATGACACTACTAGTCGTATTAAAATATATAATAATTGTTTATACAGAACAATTAACTATCCAATAGTCATAAGTTCTGATATCAAATATCTAAACAGTTATTAAATATTATTTTAATCAACTAGATGGGAGATCCGGTATCTAATACTTACAGTTGTCGTATTGTGAGAATCAAAACTCTTTATACACAACTATACGCATCTCCTTTCTTAAGCTTTATAATTTGCGTTCAATTATTCACAACGATGGTAAATAATTGATTAACAAAATATGTCAGACACGTGACTTTTAAAAGTCACAAAAGCTAAGAAACGTCATTAAAAGATAAACAAATACTAAATGGGTTTTCTTAATGCCAGTCAAGAATCTCGAGACAAGAACTGATTCGTGTCAATTCTTACTGCATAAGAAACAGTTCTAACTAGATTATTATATCCTAAACACAGATATCTTTTAAGATTACCTAATCATGACTTAGAAACTAAGTCACAAACCATCTTGATTTTCCAAGAAAGTCGGAACAATAGTTCCCGATGGTTTGAACTAATCTAACAATATCTTAGTCTACTGTATTTTTAGAACCTATTCTAGAATAATGCAACCAAAAGTAAAGTTAGAAAAGCTATTCAGGTAATAGGCATGCAATAGATAAGAAATATAATTCTATAAACAGTATAGAATAAAGGAAAATGAAAACAGTAAATTCCATAAAATTACACACTGCCTGAGTTATGGATTTTAAACTCAGCAGTGTCTCCCACTACTTTACATAATACCGTAATCCCCAACGGACAACGGGATTCAATAATTAAATCGAATTCCATAGCGAGAGTAGAATCCCATGAATATATTTCGACTCACAGCTTTGACACGTTCTCGCCTACGTATATTCATTAGATAGAAAACTCTTTGTTAATCACTCACCAGTGACTCATAGTTTTGGTCATGACCGTTTCTAGCTGTGACAGCTTTGGCACGTTCACAGGGAGGCGTATCAAGGCTACACTTGTCAATCACAAACTCAAGCTACCGATGTAGTCCTGACAACTTTGGCACGTTCAGGATTTCCACTTTCACTTGAATTTGTCTCTTATCATATAAGTTCTACTGGCGTAAATGAACTACCATCGGCCATAACTGCACAGCTTTGGCACGATACAACTACAACATCAGGAAATCATTTGTATCCGTACTGACAAGACAGACCAAGAAACATGTATCCAATTCACGTTACTTTACAGCCATATTTAAAAGCGGGGATTTTCCTCAGGAAGCTATATTCCACATCTAATGCATAAATTTAATCTAAATCATTTTCTAAATAATTCAATTCTACCTATAGAAAATATAACTTAATTTAACAATTAAATTTCCGTTATATTTTCGTTAGCGAAGAACTGAAAAGTAAAGAAACACATATAGATTCCTAGCATGCGCGAACATTAAAATTGGATTATATATCAAGTATCAAGCATGAATAATGTAATGGATGAAGCATCAGACCCGCTCTGATACCATTTTTGTTGGGGTTTTGGGCGATGGGGCGCAGCGGAAGCGCGGGTCGGGCGAAATCATATTTTAAAACTTTTTCAAAATACCGAATAAATTATTCAATATCTAATATGAATATTTTATTCATATTTCACCTAAACCTATTTATTCAATATCAAATATTGACATAAATAATGTTGAAAACTCGCGAAACTTTTACGAAAATCGTTTTTCCGCAAAATGGCCTAAAATACATTTTTGACCGAACCGACTACCCGACACTTATGGAAACTGCACAGGTCAGCTCCAATAGTATCGGGGCAGTTCATGGGCTGCCCGAACAGCGAAGGATTCACATTTTGGACAGCCGTCACCCGGTTGGAACAAAATTCACCCGATAACGCCGTTTTTGGCCGTTTTCGCTTATTTCAAGTCGAAAACACTTTCCGACAATTGTGCCAACTCCCAAAACACATCTATTACATTCGTATGACATCAAAATTATCACATAATTTCCAGTTTTACAGAATCTGATCAGCAAACCAAAATTACCCAATTTTCATGCTTTAAATCCAAAAATTCAAGATTAATCAAATTAATCATATCACCAACCAAAGTCACCAAATATAAACAACCCAAGAATAATTCTAGGTGTCATAAGAGTTTTCACAACACTCTAGAATAGCAACTCTATTGTCCAACAATAATTTGAACAAATTGGAATATAATTACACTAATTAATTCCAATACACTTCAGACATGCATCACAAGCCTCCAATGCATCTTCCACAACCTAAAGCCCTAATTTTTCAGATTTAAAGGAACCCTAGAACATTTGTAGATAATCAAGGAACAACAAATTTACTAAGCTTGGGTATAAAGAATTACCTTTAATTCCCTTGAATCCTAAGCTTTTTCCTTGATTTTCCTTACTTTTCTTCATTGATTTGATGAAACAAATCATAGGGCTTCTTTCTCTCTTTCATTCGGCCATGGAGGAAGTAATTAGGTTGAAGAAAATAAATTTTCTTTTTTATTACATCAAAACCGACTTTGTGAGGGTATTTAGGGAATTTAGATATTTAATCATATTAAATTAATATAAGCTTTATGTCATCCAATCCAATTAGCACACATAAAACATATATCAAATCATGCCATATCATCCAATAATAATTGGACAAATTTCCATTACATTAATGGAAAAACATTATCAATTAACAATTTAAATATCAAATAATTAATTAATGTAATTATTATTATATATGTATTTTTATTTACAATAAATAAAAAATACATATATTTATGGCATATGTCAAAATCTCATTTGACGAATAATTAATGTGTATCTAATCGTATTATGTATCAAATACAAATACACAATAATTATTAGCGGACAAAATCCCCTAATGCATGTCTTATCGTTTAACCGATTAAACAATCCGAATTAACTCTTTTACTCCGGTGAAGTATTATGAATAATCTATATTATTCATATCGAGTTGTCCAAGTGCTCAACGAGTACACTTCATATTGTGGGACTCTCTAAGTTTAGGTCTATCTGTCACGAAATCCAATTTTGTGTCCATAATCCGCCCACTCATGGATTATGATGACCACAGATAATCTCGCTAAACTATGCAAGCCGAGGTAATTGCATACGTATAATCCCTCCGTCACAGGCTATCCATATTATACTTGGGGTATAGATAGAAACATCAAACCCGTTCGGTATAATATAGTCGACATTTCATTTACGATCTCTAAATAACACTCGGAACTGGTTTCCGACGTTATACCACGGCCATGGATTTACTAGATCGTAAACACGTGCTGGATGCCTATGCCCTGTACACAGGACTGACGGATCTTATCTTGATACGCACTGGATATCATGAGCATCAGTCCACACCCAACGAACAGGCGGAGGTTTGATCATTAATAGATCGTTGACGTGACTGCCATCAAAGTGTGGAGGATAACTCATATATCCCACTGTGGTATCTCAAGTCGAAGGACCACTATGCTCGCTACACTCGAGAAGGTTCCTATTGACGTTGGTGTATCATCTATTAGGAAACCTCCAGTGAGTCGTTCAGTGTCTTATCAAATAAACACCTACATGTCTATACGAGTCTCCCGAGACTTATGGTTCACTGGAATAAACCATCAGACTAAGTAACAATATACGACATGTACTAGTCTCAACGGATTTTACTAATCGACCCGTGTTAGAAAATCTTGACCAGGAACTTTATTTATAAATATACAACTAATAGTGCACTTCCCAATGTCAATTACAAACTACGTTGTAACTGCGCACTGTACTGTAAATCCTAGGGTCTTTGTCTAATATACACGTATCACTGAACCAGATTCAGTTTCGTTCTAATCGTAATCAGATATCTAATCGCAATTAGATCGAATAAGCGTATAAAAGGCAAGGGTGATACCATTAAAATTAGTAATATTATGGAAAATACAATTGCTCGTATTTATGAATCGGACATAAATACGATCCGGATTGGCACTCCGAGCACCAACCCTAACAGAACGGTCACAATAGAACTCACATGATCACACGCAAGTTACAGGCTGATTTAGAGCTGTCTCAAGAAAAAATTTCAAATCCGATCTCGGAGTCAAAGTGAAAATTCCTTTGCGTAATGAGTTTTCCCGTGAAGAGTTCACGAGATCGACTCCTACAAATATTTAATGAAAGAATAATAGATAAATGATTCTATATGTTCTTGCGAATTTATTAGAAAGTCTAAATCTGGATTTTCTATTACATTAGTATATGTCGATAACATGAACTTAATTGGAAATTTTGAAGAGCTTTTAATGTTGAATATTTAAAAAGAGAATTTGAGATAAAAGACTTGAGAAAAATAAAATATTGTCTCGATTTATAGATCGAGCATAAAACTGAGTCTACATGACACTGGTATTTACATGAAAATCTCTAAAGGATAGAAATTGCCAGAAGTATATAAATCATAGGATTATAAATTATGTTCAATCAAGTTACAATGATCGTTATACGGATTGAAACAATTTGGAAGCATGTGGTACAACCGTTTGAGTTAGTATTTAATGAAAGAATGATACGTAAATGATCTTATCTGCATATGCGTATTTATTAGAAAGTCTGAATTTGGATTTGCTATTATAGTAGTATATGTCGATGACATGAACTTAATTAGAACTCTTGAAGAGCTTCTAAAATGCTGAATATTGAAACAAAAAATTTGAGATGAAAGACTTGGGACAAACAAAATATTATCTCGGATTACAAATCGAGCATAAAATTAACGAGTGTTTATGCATCAGTCTGCCTATGTTGAGAAGATTCTAATACTTTTCAACATGGTTAATGCTCATCAGTTAAGTACTCTCATGGTGGTCCGATTTATCGATTGTAAAAATAATCAATTATGTCTTAAAAAATATGATGAAGAGATATTTGGTCAAGAAATATCATATTTGAATGCAATTTGTGCCTTGTTATATGTAGCTCAATGCATCAGGTTGGATATTGCATTCTGAGTAAATTTATTGGTAAGATTTAGCTCTTACCAACTCGATGATATTGGAATGGTGTCAAATATATTTTTTGTTATCTTCATGGGATAAAAGACTTGGATTATTCTATTGAAATAAGCTAACACGAAATCCAAGTCTTGTTGACCTCTCTCACCATCATAAACCACGTTCATAGATATGATATGTTTTTACTTGCAATAACACGGCAATTTCATGGCGATCTACAAAGTAGTCTTTTGTTGCTATATCTTCTAATCACTCAGAGATACTTGCACTACATGAAGAAAACAGATAATGTATATGGTTAAAGTTAGGGATGGCAAAATCCGAATCCGGATCCAGGTTCAGCCTGACCCGGAACTGGATCCGAAAGTATTTTTATTACCCCGATCCGGACCCGAGTCTACCCGGTCCGGACCCGGGTCTACCCAATCCGGATCCAGATACCCATTTTTTTTTTTTTTTATTTTTAATTGTATTTTGATCAATTTTATTAGTTTTATTTCAATTTTTTATATTTTTTTAATTATATTCTATTATATTTTTATTTATATATGCATATTATTTTCTAATTTATTTTATTTATTTATTTTTTTCGGACCCGAGTCTATCCGGACCGGACCCATGTGATCCCGGGTCCGGATTCGGATTCACCCTAGTCCTAATTTATTAAACTCGGGTCCAGATATTTAATCACGGACCTGGGTGTTTCGGGTCCATGCGAATTCGGGTAAATTTGACACCCCTAGTTAAAGTCACTTATCCATCATGTTCATATGCAAACTTAAACTATAGTATTCCAATAGTGATATATGAAGATAACGCTGCATGTGTTGAACAAACCAGAGAAGGGTACATCAAGAGAGATAAAATCAAGCATATCTCACTAAAGTTCTTTTACATTCATGAGTTACAGCAGAGCAAACAAATTAATGTCAAACAAATATGCTCCAAAAATAACTTTGCTGATTTACCAAAAGGATTATCGACATCAACGTTTGAGAAGCTTATATATAACATTTTCATGAGTGACTTAGTAAATTATCCTAACGATATCTTTTGAGAGAGAGCATTTCATCAGAGGGAGCACAATCATTAAAGTGAAGAATTATAGTTAGATAAAAATGCATTGTACTCTTTTTCCTTCAACCAAGTTTTGTCCCACTATATTTTAATGAGACAATGTTAGGTCAAATAAATAGTGTAAAATAAAGTGATACGTCCTAATAGGGAGTGTTGTAAATTATGTGGTCCCTTATTTTAATCTTTACACTTGTAGTTTATCGTACATTACTTAGGGATATAAATTTTACCATAATCTCTCCTTATAAATAGAAAGTAATTATTGTAAGTTTATTCATTAAAAAAAATAAAAAAAATAAAGCGTGCAGCTTTTATTTACTCTTTTCTTTTATAACAGTCTACTCTTAATAATTTTTTTTAACTAACTTAGTCCAATGACTGAAATAAGTGTATATCATATTTTTATTTACTCCAAACTTTTTAGAGAGATTCTAAATCTTTTTTATTTCAAAAATCTAAAACAATGGTTTAGAAATTACTGGTTTAGCAAAAAAAAAAAAGGAAAAGGAAAAGACTTTTTGATTTTAGGACTCAACTATATCCCTTCTAAAATAGAAATGTAATCTAGAACTTATCAAAATATCTTGACAATATATTATCTTCATTAAAAGTGGAATAATGAAGAAGCCAAATTGATAAATGAAGTTGAATAACTCATCAAATGAAGCTTCCTCAAAATTTAATATTTGAATAACTCATCAAATGAAGCTTCCTCAAAATTTAATATGTATTACATATAAAAATAAAAATAATAAAAATTAGATAAAGTTGTTGGTGGTATTTTCAGGTCCTATGATATTTAAGCAATACGGCAGGGGCAAAAAAGGGGAAACTCCCTTGTTGATCGAGATCATTAATACCGACCCGACCACATGAGTTGGGGATCGAGCACTTAAGATCGGTAACAGTCGAGATCTTAAGATCGGATGACCGGGCATTATCAGATCGACAGCAGCATTCTCAGTTCAAAAGACCATTGTTACCGACCTCATGAAGACCGAGAAATATGGCGGGATATGCTCCAGAAGATAAGACATCATATTTTTACGGATAAGAAGATAAGTTATAATATTTTCATGGGAAAAGTAGATAAATCAGTATCCTAATAGGATATGGGAAGTGAATGAGTCAGTGTCCTAATAGGATATGGGAAGAGAATGTAGTTTTCAACTAGGAATCCTTATGGGAAAAGGTATCTGATTTCTTCACTATTATAAATAGAAGGGGAAAGTGTAAGTAAGGGAATCAATATCATCATCATCAGACTTGTAAACACAAGAAAGATCAGAGAAGCATATCTCAGTTATAAAAGTATCATTTTTTGTGCCTAGACGTAGGTGGGATCTGATCCGCCGAACCACGTTAAATCTCCTTGTTGATTGGTGTATTTATCTGTCTTTTACTAAATTTGCTTTTGGTTCCCCCCATAACCAAACAAATTCACTATTGAGGGAGGGTTGCTCTGGGGGTAATATTCACATATTGCCCTGAGACCGAAATCAGCCGTCAACAGTTGGAGCTGTCTGTGGGGACCTCTAACAAAAAGCAGCTCGCGTGGTAAGACGATGGCAGAAGATGGAAATCACCGGTCGTCAGGGAGTTCAACAGCAGATTGGATGGAGAAGATGGAGGAAAATATGAGGAAAGACAGGGAGGAAAATCAAATCCTTCTAAAATCCATGATGGACATACTGGATAGGATGAAAGAGACGAATAATGAGAGGCTTGAAGCCGGAGCCAGTCAGATGAGAGGTGAAAAAGCAGAAGGAAAAAGGGTCGCAGATGTGAGTGATGACGATGAACCGAGGAGGAAGGGTCCATACGGGATGAGGTCCGTAGTAGTAGAAAAAGATTTACAAACGGAGGATACGTGGGAAGAAGAAGATGGGAGACAGTCGCCAGATTCTTCCTATGATGGCCCCCGCGACACCAGAAGGGAAGATAAGAAGGATGGTAAAACAGGACGGGAAATCTCAAGCCAAGAGGAACGCAGCACCTGGGGTGACAGACGCAAAGAAGGCCGCAGGAGGAGGCACGGTAGCACAAATGGCAGTATAAAATCTTGGATAAGAAAAGAAATGGCCAAGTGGGGAGTAAACCCCAAAACTGATACAGCAGATGCTCGGGACGGCGAGGTTGAATCTCCCTTCACAGAAGAAATAAGATCGGCAAAATTCCCAAGACATTTCAACATGCCATCCATGACGCCCTACAAAGGCCATTCAGATCCAAAGTCCCATATTGAAAGTTTCATCCTATTGATGGAGGTCCAAGGGGTAGTAGGGGATGCCATTTGCAAAGTATTCCCTCTAACCTTGGGCGGGTCTGCCATTCTATGGTTCAGAAGTCTTGCCCCGGGAAGCATCAGTAGCTTCGCTCAACTCAGAAAGTCATTTGTTCGGCACTTCAAAGGGGCATGCGTCCCAAAGAAGACAATTGGGGAATTGAGGCTCATGAAACATGGGGACGATGAACCCCTGAAGGCTTTCATTGAGCGGTACCATAACATGGTGCTCGAGGTCGGGGGATATGAGTCGCTCGAAACCTTGGAGAGTTTGAATGGAGCCTTAAAGATCGGAAAGTTGTGGACCCACTTGAGGATCCAGGGTACACCGGATTATGCCACCGCTCTAGAAACAGCCCGGAAGTTTGTTTTGTTGGAAGATGATGAGAGAATTACCCGGAGGGGGACAGCTATCAAAGAAATGATGATGAGGGCAGAAGCTTCTCGCAGGCCAGACAGAGAGTTCAAAAAACCACCCCCGAGACGAAGGGAATTCAAGCCGGTGTCTCGGGATGACCAGGAAAAGAGAGTCTCGACCCAGGTGAACCATGTGGCCGGGGAAGAGGCATACATTCCTCTGAATAAACCACTGGGGCAAATCTTCATGGAAATCTAGGGAAAAGGTCTCTTGATAGAACCTCACCTCAGGAGATTCCCGCCAGACAGGAGGAATAATAAATCCTATTGCGTGCATCATAATCTTCGGGGGCATACAACGGACGGATGCCAAGACCTACGGGAGCAATGGAAGACCTGGCGCAGAATGGGTATTTGAATAATTACATTAACCATAAAGTCATGGCGGCCAGACAGAGAGGACATGATCGACAGGTAAATGTTATCGCAGGGGGAAAAATACTGGCCGGGGACTCTAACCGGTCAAGGAAAAATTGTAGTCGGACTCAGGGGTCGGAAGTGTTAGAAACAAAACGGGCTCAGGAATACAATGTGGTCGGTCCGTACTGATAATGTTCACGGATGAGGATGCTCGAGGGGTGAGTTTCCCCAATGATGATGCGTTTATAATCAAGGCGACAATCGGTTCTAGGTCAGGATCGTGAGTGGACTAATGGAGTGCAGTGGATATAATTTTGAAGGAGGCTTTGGACAGCCTCGGGGTGGAGTATGTGACCCTAACCGACGATCGGACTCCCCTATACGGCTTCGGGGGCTCGACGGTCATTCCATTGGGAAGGATACAATTGGTAATGACGATCGGAACACGTCTCTGGACTCGGACGATTATGATAAATTTCACGGTGGTGGATTGCATGAGCAGTTACAAGGTCATTGTTGGTCGGCCTTTCATGATGAAGAAAAAAGCTGCAATGTCTTGCTTTTACTTAAAATTGAAATTCCAACCCGGGAAGGGATTGGAATTGTGTGCGGAAGCCAGAAGGTGGCTCGGAGCTGTTTCGCCACCCTCTCAAGGGAGACCCTTTGCATTGAAGCAGTTACCCGGAAAAGACAAGGGAACCAAGACGAGGAAGAAGCATGTAAAGATCCAGGTCCTCGGCCAAAGAAAGATGCCCGGCTAGGGGCAGTCGAAGAATTAGAGGTGATGGAACTTTTCGGACTTGGAAAGAATGTAAAAATAGGGGGAGACTTAGACGAGGTCCTGAAGCAGGATCTGCTGAAGTGTCTGAAGGAGTACCCAGACGTCTTTGCATGGGGGCACGACGACATGCCCGGGATTGATCCGAAGTTCATCAATCATCGTTTTGCAGTAAGCCCATAACACAAACCGGTCAAGCAAAAAAGAAGAACCTTTAACTAGGAACGGTGCAGAGCAATGGCTACCGATGTAGAAAAACTGATGAAAGCTGGCTTCATCAGAGAAGTGAAATACCCGGAGTGGGTATCAAATGTAGTATTAGTAAAGAAATCCAATGGAAAATGAAGGATGTGTGTGGATTTCACCGACATCAACAAAGCGTGCCCGAAAGACAGCTTCCCACTACCAAACGTAGATCAGTTAGTAGAGTCAACGGCCTGCCAGGGACTGCTAAGCTTCATGGATGCCTTCTCGGGATATAATCAGGTCAAGATGCATCCTGAGGATGAGGAGAAGACGACATTTGTTACCGATCAGGGGCTTTACTGTTATAAAGTAATGCCCTTCGAATTGAAAAATGTGGGGGCAACCTTTCAGAGGCTGGTGAACAAGATCTTCAAGCCACTCATCGGCACATCGATGCTGGTATATGTTGATGATATGATAACAATGTCTAAGGAGCCAGGGTGTCACGTGGCCGATCTGAAGAAAACCTTTGAATTACTGAGGAGGCGTAATTTAAAGCTCAACCCGGAGAAATGTGCTTTCGGAGTGGCCTCGGGAAAGTTTTTGGGCTATATGGTAAGCTCTCGAGGCATAGAAGTAAACCCGCAGAAAATCCAAGCCGTTCTGGACTTAAAATCTCCCAGGACGGTAAAAAAAGTGAAAAGCCTGACCGGTAGGGTGGCTGCACTCAATCGATTTGTTTCCCGAGCAACCGACAAGTGCCACCCCTTCTTTAAAGTCGTCAAGAAGGCAAAAAATGAAGTCAACTGGATGCCAGAAAGCGAGGAGGCCTTCCTACAGTTGAAACAATACCTGACGCAGCCCCCACTTCTAGCAAAGCCGTCCCCAGGTGAGACCTTATACTTATATTTAGCTGTTTCAGAGCATGCAGTAAGTTCGGTATTAGTGCAAGAAGCCGATAAGGTTCAAAGGCCAGTATATTATATTAGCAAAGCTTTACTAGATGCAGAGACCAGATATCCAGCACATGAGCTGGTCGCCTTGTCGTTAATCACTACGGCCCGGAAGTTACGACCTTACTTCCAGGCCCTTCCTATTGAGGTTTACACAGATTATCCTTTGAGGCAGATTTTGCAAAAACCAGAGGCCTCGGGCAGATTAATGAAGTGGTCGGTAGAGTTAAGTGAACACGACATTTCTTACCTCCCAATGGCAGCGGTAAAAGGGCAGGCTCTAGCAGACTTTGTTGCTGAATTCACAGAACCCCAAATTCTGACCGTGGAAGAAGACAAATGGGAGATGTCAGTAGACGGATCTGCCAGCTCACAAGGTAATGGGGCCAGAATCGTGTTGAAAAATGGTAAAGGTGAAGAAGTGTTGTTCTCCTTGAGATTCGCCTTCGAGGCCACAAATAATGAGGCAGAGTATGAGGCAATTTTAGCCGGTTTAAGGTTATGCACGGTGATGGGTGTCCACGACGTAGTTGTAAGAAGCGACTCCCAGATGGCTGTTCAGCAGCTGAAGGGAGAATTCCAAGCCAGGGAGCCAAGTATGATAGCCTATTTAGTTGAGGTAAAAAGGTTGGTGGGGGAAAATGGGGAATGTGCGCTTTGAGCAAATCGGCCGGGAAAACAACTGTGAGGCAGACTCTTTAGCACGACCCGCATCTTTAATCAGGTCGGAAAATCCTAGAATAGTCCCTCTAATCTGCCTCCGAGAAAAAAAGCGTAGGAGAGCTCGAGGTAGAGGTATTGGATATGGAGAGCAAATCTTCATGGATGCAATCAATCCGGATATATCTGGAGACCGGGGAGACACCTGAAGATAAAAAGGATGCCAGAAAACTGAAATTCAAAAGCACCAAGTTCTCCCTGATCGAAGGGGTACTATACCAAAGGGGATATACGGTACCCTTTCTGAGATGCTTAGCAGAAGGAGGCTGACTATGTGCTCAGGGAAATTCATGCGGGAATCTGTGGGAGTCACGCCGGAGGACAATCAATTGCCTTTAAAGCTTTAAGGCAAGGTTTCTACTGGCCGACCATTCATCAGGACGGTGTGAGGGTAGCCCGGAAATTTGAGGGATGCCAGAAGAATGCCAATATTCACCCCCAGCCCGCAAAACAGTTGACTACCCTGTCCAGCCCTTGGCCGTTCGCTCAATGGGGGCTGGATATCATCGAACTGATGCCGAAGGGGCGAGGGCAAGCGAAATACACCATTGTTGCCATAGATTACTTCACCAAATGGGTGGAAGCCGAACCCCTATCCACAATCACAGAGAAGAAAGCTACGAAGTTCTTGAGAAAGAATATTATCTGCAGGTTTGGAATTCATTGGGATGTCATCACCGATAATAGAAAATAGTTCGATAGCAAAGGTTTCAGGAAGCTCTGTAAAGACCTCTAGATCGCCCTAAGATTCGCCTCACCTGCCCATCCCAAGTCTAACGGGCAGGTAGAGGCGACAAACAAAACCATCAAATCCAATCTTAAAGCTCGGCTCGGAGCCTGCAAGAGCTTATGGGTCGAGGAGTTACCGGAGGTGTTGTGGGCACACCGGACGACCTGTAAGGACTCCACAGGGGAAACTCCATTTTCATTATCATACGGATGCGAGGTGGTTATTCCAGCAGAGATCAGAATGACTACCCACCGGGTCCGGCATTATAATGACGGACAGAATGAAGAACTCATCAAAAGTCATCTCGACCTGATCGAAGAAAAGAGGGAGAAGTCGGCTATGAAGACAGCTGTCTATCAACAAAGGATGGCCCGTTTCTACAACAAAAAAGTTCGGACCCGTGTTTTTCTTCCAGGTGACTTGGTATTACGAAGGGTCACCTTGAACACTTGAAGGCCGGAGGAAGGTTCGCTAGGTGCCAAGTGGGAAGGGCCCTATAGAATTATGGAAGTAGTAAGGCCAGGTGCCTATACTTTGGAACAACTGGACGGCACACAGCTAAAAAAGCCTTGGAATGCCGAGATGTTGAGAAAGTATTTCCAATAGGTTTTTCCTTATTTCTTTTTCTAAACAAACCGACAGAGGTTATGAGATCAAATAAGGGCAGTAGGTCCCCAAATATGAATAAAATTTTCTTTTCTCAGTTAAGAAAATCTTCACTCACTTTTTTCAAATTAGACTTGAAAGTCATATTCAGTATTTCGGGGACATACTCAACGCGAAGGGATGATCCGGGATCAGGAAAAACACCAAACCCGTAACATACAAATCAAAATGCTACCATAAGAACCCCGGGCAGAAGTACTCCGACCTAACTCATGTCATTCTTAAGAATCAGGGCTACGTCAAGGGATGAAGCGCATAAGGGAGCACGCGAAGCCTTTCATAGTAAAGTCAAATCCCCGAAATTGGAGCAAAACTACCCTATGACTTGCATTCATAAGGGATATTTCGAGATGGTAATCGCGGGGAGGGAGTGCCCCCGTAAGATGGTTGGTCTGGCCAGCTGGGGAAATGCGGCTGCATGGAGTGTGTTCCCACACGTTTTGTCTGACCATTGGGATCCGTGAGAAGCATAGCACGAGGATGGATTATACCCTCGTGGCGTTTGCTTACTCCAGTGTTACCGAGCATAAGGAGGAACATGCCCTTAATACTTCGGACACTCTTTGATCCCTACCTATCTCTTCGATCATTCGAATCCGTGAGAAGCATAGCACGAGGATGGATCATGCCCTCGTAGCTATTGCTTACTCCAGTGTTATTGAACATAAGGAGGAACATGCCCTTAATGTTTCAGACACTCTTTGATCCCTATTTTGATCGTTCGGATCCGTGAGAAGCATAGCACGAGGAGGGATGATACCCTCGTGGCGTTTTCTTGCTCCAGTGTTACCGAGCATAATGAGGAGCATGCCCTTAATGTTTCGGACACTCTTTGATCCCTATTTTGATTGTTCGGATCCGTGAGAAGCATAGCACGAGGAGGGATGATACCCTCGTGGCGTTTGCTTGATCCAGTGTTACCGAGCATAAGGAGGAGCATTCCCTTAATGCTTCGGACACTATTTGATCCCTACCTATTTCTTCGATCATTCGGATCCGTGAGAAGCATAGCACGAGGAGGGATCACGCCCTCATTGCGATTGCTTACTCCAGTGTTACCGAACATAAGGAGGCACATGCCCTTAATGTTTCGAACACTCTTCGATCCCTATTGTGCCCTCGTAGCGTATGCTTGCTCCAGCATTGTAAGGAGGAGCCCTCAAACAATACACAGGCTCCATGGAGACCTGAAGTATAGAGGATGTGCCCTTACCATTCTAAACGCTCTTTGATCCAAATCCTGGTTCGCCGGGACTCTGAATTGAAAGATTCAGAATTGTATTTTGGAGACCTTGGACGGGACGCTGTTTTGAGATATTTGTGATGTTGTTTACACTTGCAAAATGTTTTATTTCGAGTCACTCCCATTTTTTGTTTTTATTTTCCAAATTTTTTTTTTATTTTCGCTGGTCTGGCAAGGGGACGCCCATGCCAAACCCGATAGGGCTTCAAAGGTTGATTCACCTTCCTTCTGAATAAGTCCCAAGGATTAATCTGCTCGGGGCCGGATTCGTTCCGCCGAGGCCACTTGGTTAATCGGCTAGGGGCTGGACTCGTTCCGCCGAGGCCACTTGGTTAACCGGCTCGGGGCTGGATTCGTTCCGCCGAGGCCACTTGCTTAACCGGCTCGGGGCTGGATTCGTTCCGTCGAGGCCACTTACTTAATCGGCTCGGGGCTGGATTCATTCCGCCGAGGCCACTCGGTTATTCGGCTCGGGGTTGGATTCGTTCCGCCGAGGCCATTATGGTTTCTCTCAGCTCGGGGTCGGGTTACATCCCACTGAGTCTGCTTTTTGGTCTGGGGACGTAACATTCCCCCAGAGCCAAGTGTTTCTCTCAGCTCAGGGTCGGGTTATGTCCCACTGAGTCTGCTTTTTGGTCTGGGGACGTAACATTCCCCCAAAGCCAAGTGTTTCTCTCAACTCGGGGTCCGGTTATGTCCCACTGAGTCAGCCTTTTTGGTCTGGGGACGTAACATTCCCCCAGAGCCAAGTGTTTCCCTCAGCTCGGAGGTGGGTTTCGTCTCACCACAAGATCATGTTCCCGACTCGGGCCAACCGGGCCGCAAGTGATTGATTGCAGGGAAGCATTCAGAGCAAGAATGAAATACAAGAAATAAAATATTCACATATATATGATCGCGAAAAGAGTTATTACAATGAGGATAAAGTTTATTCAGAATTACACGAGGCCCCGTTCGGGTTACCTCCTACTGATCAGCCAGCGCAGGGGCAATTGGTTCTTCCTCGATAAGCTCGAGTAGCAGATGGATCGGCTCGACCTCGGGCGGAATGACGATAACTTCCACATTGACAGCCTGTGAGGTCCCGACAATTATGGCTTCAGGGGCCAGAGCAGGAGCCTCAGGGCGATCCTCTTCAGGAGCCGGGGTGATCGAAATGGGATCGGGATCCATCACCTCTTCGGGAGAAGAGGGTAGCCATTTTTTAAACTCCTCTTCTGAGATCTTGACCGGCGTAAACACACACGTATAACGCAAGCGTACGTATCGTTCAAGTAGTGTAAAATGTATCGATCCCACGAGGACTTAATATCTAAGCTATTAATTTTATGAGGTCAAATGATTACTAGTATCTAACAGGTTGTTTGATTGATTTGAAATGGTGACGATTCTAAATTTAAAAACAAGTAAATAAAATTGTTCGAAAGTAGGTTTAAGAAAATTCAATATTAAAAACTATCTAGGGTTGTGATTTCTTCAAATATCATTTTAAAGATGAAGTGGTTATCTTAAAGTTGGGTAATATATTGATTTATTAACCTTGAACATTAAATTATGCGAAAGCCTCTGTCGATGGTCAGACGCAAATACCCAGTTTAACTCAATTGAACCATATGTCTATATCAACCAAATTATCTGGATTCATTAAGATTAAGTTCCAATTATGGTTACCCCCGCCCGACAGATATATGTCTATCATGTAAGGAAATCTATTAAAGGGTTATCTATCCTCAAGGAAGATCATGGGCTATTGAGTCTAAGGCTGAAACCTAAAATCCCCATGTCTAGTTCATGTTAGATTTACCAGATCAATTTTATTAGTGGCCAGTTAATAAAAAGCATTAAGATTAAGACTCGATAAATAAATCTTTATATTTCCCAAACTATAATCTAACCCCTTATTAACCGGTGATATTAAAAGTCATCACAACCCCAGATAACAAATTTAGTTACAACACATAACTAGGGCTAGTAAAAACTTGAAAATAAAAGACATAAAGTAAAAATGCGGTAAAGTAAATACTGAAAAGTAAATTACAATAAAATAAAATGCTAAGGTAAAACGAATTACTTTTACTACTACTAATTTAGATATCTCCCATAATATAATATATAAACTTGTGATAACATTACCAACCAGCCATATAGGCGGTATTCTGATTAAGTCAAATTAAGTCCAACCAGCCATTAAGGCGGAACCAAAATAAACCTGTCATATAGGCGGTAAGAAAATTTAATTACCAACCGACCAATCTGGCGGTATCCTTGATTAGTCTGGTTTAAATCAGATTAAAATGAATTACCAACCGACCAATCTGGCGGTATCCTTTTTAAGTCAATATTTTAAATAGTGAATATATTATATTTAAGGGAGATTAATCTAAATAGCAATAGTAAAACAATTACCTTTCACCCTAGCTGGGGAAGTTACCTCCTCATAGTGAATAGTAAAAACTGTAAAAAGTAAAGAAAGTAAATTACTATTATTACAAAACGTAATTAAAATTTAATTACAAAACTAAAATTAAAGGAAACTAGAGAGAAGACTCTCTATTTACATCCAAGAAATGAGAGAGAATGGTACATCTGAAACTGGAATTTCGCGCTCTATTTATAGGCGTCAGTAAGGGTCGCGCGTCGCGACGCCCATCTCGCGACGTGGCACGCTCTGGTTCGTCGGCTGCAGATTCCGGATAAGGTGATAAGGTGACACGTGGCAAGGTGGTTGAAGTTCAATTATTGTGACACGTGGCAGCTTTTGATTGGTCGGCTCAGATTCTTATCCGCCACATGTCAGATACGGATAAGTTGGTCAATAATTGATGCTGACATGGCGACATGTGGCAATTCAACTATCGGCACCATAGAATTGTGACACGTGGCACGCTGTGATTGGTTGATGATGACGTGGCGATGACGTGGCTGTTGACTCGGTCAACTGGTGATGTGGACGATGACATGGTTGACATGTGGAGTGACACGTGGCGATGGTGATTGTCGGCACCGTAGGATGATGACACATGGTACGGCGCACGTTAGCAGATCGGATGTGATGGTGACACGTGGCACAGCGCACGTTAGCAAATCAAACTTTCTCAGATTCTGATTTGTGGACTCGGCGCACGTTAGCACTTTTCGGCGCATGTTAGGCGTCGCAACGCTGAAGGGCTTGGCGTCGCGACGCGCGAAATGACCATTTTGCCCTTTTTCCAATTTTCACTGTTTTGGTCCAAATTTCTTCCAGAATGTCCTGAAACATTATTTATCTACAAAATAACACAAAACACATCAGAATATTCACAAAACTTAAGAAACTATACAAAATATTAGGTTAAATAAGTGGGAAATAGTGATATATTTACCACTCATCAGATCTCCCCTTTGCAAAAGCGAATGGCCGCATGGATAGGCCCCATATCCAGGTCGGGCAACACCATCGGAATAATCTCAGCATAATCCCCGACCCCCTCAAGACGGATTGCATCTCTCTCGGCCTCCAGCTCAGCTTCTTTCCTATTAAGCTCGTCCCGGGCCGTACCAGCTCTTCATCTTTGGCCCTCAGCTTGGACTAAACACTGCGTTCTTCCACCTGTAGAATCCTGTTGTCGGCCTGGGCAGCCTCCAAGTCCTTCTTGGCAGCATCAGCATTTTTCCTCTCTAGAGAGGCGGCGGCCCTAAGAGCTTTATTTGTGGTATGGGCCTCAACAGCAGCCAGCTCCAAATTTTTTACGTTTTCTTCTTTGCGGGCCAGCTCTGTCTCCATTTCAGTAAGTCGGTTCTGGAGCCTCTGGGCTTGGCCGCCCTCAGATAAAAGGCTCAGGAGGAGGGACCGCTTCGGCCAGTTCATTGAATGCTGGCACCAAGTGAGAAATGGCCTCCCTAATGTTCTGACCGAGGTCCTCTGAACCGAGAATAACGGCACATTTCCCCTTTCTGGAAGTACGCTCCGGTACTTTTTTCTCCTTCCGAACTGGCTATTTTTTTCTCAGAGCCTGTTCCTCCTCTATCTCCTGAGACAGCTCGGTTTCCTCTACCCCGAGCATACGCCTCCTTTTACTGGTAGGTTTTGATGGGCTGGCAGGTCGGGCGGAGACTGTTGGCGATGCCCTAGAAGGGGGAGACAAGCTGTGGATGGCTGACGGGGCTACCTCTTTAGTCACTTTTCTAGCCTCAATAGTTGCTGGCCGTTTCCGGGAGGACCCGGCCCCAGTATGGCCGATTTTCTTTGTCACACCAGCCAATTGATCAAGGAATTTTGGCCTCTTCGACATTCCTGCAAAAACAAAGGCAAAAAGAGTGGTCAGACCGGAATCTGAGCAATTTCAAATCATCATCTTGCTAAGCAAACAAGGGGATTGGCCAGAGGGTTAGTAAGAATCTACCTATCCGCCCCGGGATCTTTGGAGGAGCAGTCCGAATCAGGCCCGACTCAACAAAGGCTGCATCGTTAACCAATTTCTTCCAATGGTCGGCATATCACCGAGCCCAGCGCACCCGCGCCTGGACCTGGTGGGAGACCTTGGGAGCATCCCTCCAACAAGCTGGGAAGAGTCAAAGAAGTTAGAAACCTATCGTAAAATCAAGAGCATGAACGCTAAGGCTTAGATTCCTAACCTCCCGCTCTGAAGATGTCCAGGACGTAAATCTCCTCTTCGTAGGATCTCAGGACCCGTCCCCAATCTCCTGTGGCCCAGAACCATAAATCTTTGAAGTTTTTGTTGGAGTCGGGGAGTTTGCCGATGATGTTTGACCAATCGGCATAAGCAGAAATGTAGTACCAACCGTGGTGTGTTCTTGGGTTGGCCTTCAACCGATACAACCTCTTCGCTTCGTCAAGAGAGGGTTCGCTAAGTCCTGCCCGACTCCAAAATCACATATAGCCCGGCCAAAATCCTCTAGCTATTCAGGCTCAATTGGCAATGGGCGATCTCCATCTCGGCCAGCATCCAGGCGAAATAGCGTTGAATTGGCAGCCGGAGTCCACACTCAAAGAAAGCCAGGAGAAGAGCTACCGAACCCTCATCGGGTTGACTAGCTCGATCCATTGGCCCGGGGACTTCAAGAGCGATATCTATCGGATTGTCATATCGCTGCCGGAGCAGTGCTAGGTCATCTTCAGTTATCTTGGAAGGACGGTCCATGTCCAAAGCCAAGCAGTCGAAATTACCGGGCTCTGGGTCCTTCCGTGGTATTCTCTGATGGTAAGTATCTTGTTCATTTTCAAAAGGTGTGGGGGTAGTGTCGAGGTCCTCTATGCTTGGTGCCCCCGAGCTCGAGGAGAGCTTTTCAACAGGGGGGTCGGAGGTCTAGCAGGGTCTAGCAGGGATGAGGTCAGTCTATAGCTAATTTCTAAAACGGTCATGGATTTCACAAGTTACCCTGAGATTCCAGGAAGACTAAACTTATGGGTTCTAAATGCCATAACAACAGAGTTCAAGCCATAAATCTCTCCCTAGCAACACAAAACCAAAAACACACAGAAAAAAGGAGCAGGATTCGCAACTCATAAAAAACAAAGCAGGAATGTCGTTCAGAAGACTTACTTGTTTCTTTTAGGAGGGTTGCAGATTGCTCGGTGCGGTCTGGTCATTCTTTGAGTTCACTGAGCACAGATTGGAAAGAGAAGTTCTTGCAGTTGGGGAAATTTGAAGAGCTCGTGAAAGAGGGCAACAATGTTTACTCCGTTTTGTTATAGCCTGTTCGGTGCACTTGTGGATGTTGGATTGAACGAAAGTGCCAGATATAAACCACCTGTCGTTTTTTAAATGATCTTTCAGAATTAGACGGATTGCTGAGATTGGGCGTCTTTTGAATTGGCAATAGCGGTCGGATTATTTTGCTTTTTGGCGGGAGAACGATGGATGGTTGACAAGTGGCAGGCTCCCGTTAAACCCTAGAAGTGATCCGATGGGCATTTAAGAGGATGTGACGGTTGCACGTCTCGAGAGAAGGTTTACAGAAGGGCAATAAAGTAATTTCGTGTCGGTAGAAAGAAAGACATGCCGAACACCTGAGTGAGACCGAGGATGAGATAAGTATAGGCCGACGAATTTTCTCCTTCAAAAATCGGCCACCAGTTCATCAGTCGTACCACTCTTTTATATAGTTCCCGGCACCAACTCGTACACTTGTTGGAACTGAGAACTAGGGGACAGATGTTGGTGGTATTTTTAGGTCCTATGATATTTAAGCAATACGGCAGGGCCAAAAAAGGGGAAACTCCCTTGTTGATCGAGATCATTAATACCGACCCGACTACATGAGTTGGGGACCGAGCACTTAAGATCGATAACAGCCGAGATCTTGAGATCGGTTGACCGGGCATTATCAGATTGACAGCAGCATTCTCAGTTCAAAAGACCATTGTGACCGACATCATGAAGACCGAGAAATATGGCAGGATATGCTTCAGAAGATAAGACATCATATTTTTTACGGATAAGAAGATAAGTTATCCTATTTTAATGGGAAAAGTAGATAAATCAGTATCCTAATAGGATATGGGAAGTGAATGAGATAGTGTCCTAATATGATACGGGAAGAGAATGTAGTTTTCAACTAGGAATCCTTATGGGAAAAGGTATCTGATTTCTTCACTATTATAAATAGAAGGGGAAAATGTAAGTAAGGGAATCAATATCATCATCATCAGACTTGTAAACACAAGAAAGATCAGAGAAGCATATCTCAGTAATAAAAGTATCATTCGTTTTGTGCCCGTGGACCTAGGTGGGATCTGATCCGCCGAATCACGTTAAATCTCCTTGTTGATTGGTGTATTTATCTGTCTTTTGCTAAATTTGCTTTTAGTTCCCCCAATAACCAAACAAATTCACTATTGAGGTAGGGTTGCTCTGGGGGTAATATTTACATATTGCCCTGAGACCGAAATCAGCCGTCAACAAAAGTAAATTGAAATAACTGACCATCAATTAAGTTTTCGGATTAAATTGAGATGAATGATGTACTCAATTATAAAATAGAAATTTAACTCCAACATAAGTTTTCAACTATGAACATGTACATATTTTAAAAATGTGCGAACTTCCACACTAAAAAAAATGACCCACTTCAAACATATCTTCATTTATATAACATCTCTTGTAAAAAGTGAAAAATAAAGAAAAAATGTAGACGAAATAGATAAAAATATCTCGTCAATGAATTTTTTTTTAGAAATTCCCTTTGAAGATATCGGTCGACAGCCGGTGATTTTATAAGCTCCGCTTAAGTCCGAAATTGGTGGTTTGACGACGGAATTTCCAATTATTCTAATATATATATATATATATAACATAATGACTCATTTCTAGCATATCTTTTATTCAATTATTTTATAAAAACTAGAAAAAAAAAGTGAATAAAGTAGATTGAAATAATTCATCAATGAAGCTGTTTGCGCGATTTTTGTGCGCGAAGAAAAAAAAGAAACGTGTAAAGTTCAAACCTCCTGAGACAAAGTCCCAGCAATGGGTGTTTGATTAAGTGAATAAGCCTCCAAGGGGCGCAAGCACACAAATTACAGTCTTAAAAGTTATAAAAGCTAAAAGATAAAAAAAAATGCTCGTTTGAGTCTTCATTTGATCGGGTTTCCTTTTTCTGTATGAGTGAGCTTTTATAGTGAAGCTTGTAAACCGTTTGGGCAGTTCCAGTATCTCCCTGCAGCTGCTTGATCGTGTCTTCAACCGTTGAGCTGTGCGTCTCAACTGCTTGATCGTGGAGGGAAAACTGTTTAACTATTGTAGTCGTGGGATCAACTGCATTACATGTTCTCCTTCTAATGCTTCGGTCATCCTGGCTTCTTATCGCTCTAATCTGATCGCTCTTCCTTTCATCGCTCTTCTTTCCTTCGTCCTTCATCCCTTCGTTCTAGGGCGATTTCGCTCCAGGGTGGCATTATTTCTTTTGACATCGCCCTTCTTGCCTTCGTCCTTCATTCCTTCATTCTATGGCGATTTCGCTCCGGGGTGACATTTTTTCTTTTGCCAACAATTGTCCCCCAAATTCACCTTGATTGTACTGGAAGTGAAAAATTGAGGTGAATTTTTTGGCTTTTCATCCAGGTTCGTTCTTTCCTCGTGCAGGGAAGACCACCACGCCAACCGAGCTAGTCACCCGGCCAATCCCTCAGTCCAGAGAATCTAGGAAGCCGAGGATATTCACCCCCGAACTAGTCCCCCAGCCGGTCCCTCAGTCCTGAGAACCTGTGAAGCCGAGGAGTGCAGCACCCTCTACGCAGAGGAATATGGTCCGCCGTTGTCAACGGGTGTAACCCATCCGCAACCAGGGGATGTAGTACCTTCCCCACAGAGGACCCTGGTCAGCCGTCGCTAATAGATATAGCACATCCACACCATTACATTCCATTTCACACCTCACACCGTGTGGATGGTCGTTAGCTAACCTTTTTACATTCCATTTCACACCTCATTAAAGAGAAGCTTTCTCTTCCAATGGCATTTGTTTCAGATCTTCTCTTTTTTCCGGCTCTATTCCGCTCATTCTGTTCTTTCCCTTTCGTCATTAGCCAAAACATTACTTGATTAGGGAAAACCAAGCTGAGACGTCTTGAGTAGGGTTGGCCCTTGGCCGGGCGGTTGGGAGAGGTTTTTCTTATAAGCTATTTCTTCCACTCCCCTGCTTTTAAATACTCTCATGGCACGATATTATTCTCATTTGCAATGCTTGTTATGTGTTACCTGACCGATTGATGGGCTCTCTACCTTAAGCCTGACTCTGTCGAAAGTGACCTGCAGTCTGGTGGTATTGTCACATCAACTCTGCTTTTCTTATGTCACGCGCATCAATAGTGGTGATAGACTGGACGATGTTTCCTGGGGGATGTTTATGCTTACACCTGTACTTGGCCGATCTAATGAAGGCCGATGTTAAAATACCGAGGTTTGGTCGACCTATTGAAGGCCGATATTGGGGCTTGGCCAATTTAGTGGCCGATGCTGAGTGTGTGACGGGCCCGAGGGAGAAATTCTCGCCCTGCAATTGGTTGGGCCGCCTTTTACAGTCCCATGTGAACCCATCACTTCTACAATAAATGCGTGACTCTTCCCAACATGTTTCATCATGAGGCCCAATGAAAAGCCGTTTTTACGTCAATTCTGTGTCTCCTTTCCTCGTACGTCACTTTTTCAGTGAATTGTATTCTAACACCTATTTGGGGCGATCCTTCATTCTTTTCATTTTCCCGCCGTTTCCATCCCTCGACAATTCGGGTTGCGACACTTGTCCCAGGCTGAGCCTTTCGCCTGTTTATATAAGGGTTTAGCCCATTCTGGTTCTTTCTTTACTCTCACCCCCATTGCAAAACTCTTTCTTAGTCTCGATCTCCTGGTATAAATGGCGTCTTCTTCCTCTGCTCCCAAAACCAGTTCCTCCACTTTTGCTGATTATAAGATGGCACTGGACGACTCTTCCGTGGGCACTTTCGGTGTTCATACTCTTGACGAGAATTACGGCCAGTGCGCGCTTGGTCCTATTTTTACTGAAGACCATACCATTGCCACAGCCCCGCTAGCTCAACAATTTCCTTCCTCTTCTGGTTTCCCGTTTTCGGAGCCAATTAATATTTCTCATTTGGCTCAGTCTAACCCGATTCGCACGTGGCCCAAACATGACGCTGCGTTCGAGTCTTGGTTCCAACGTATGCTATTGCATGCGGATACTCATGCTTTTCTAGATAAGAATGGTTTCCTTTCCTTCATCGAACTTTCGTTGGCTTTGCCCTCCCTTGACCGCAGCTTATTTCCTATTTCCTTGCTCTTTTGGTTTTCTGAGTACAATGTATTCATTTTCCCTGTTGGTCCTTTTACTGTCACTCTCTGTGACATTGGTGCTCTCACCGGGTTGGCCCCCCTAGGTGCACCCATCTCGGCTTGCACAACCTTCTGTTTCCCTCCTCCTTCAATGGACCCTTCGTCATTTTCATCATACTCTTCTTTTCTTCGCACGTTTTCAAAAACGGCTGGTCTTGTTTTGATGTTGGAGCGAACAGCCTTCCTTCATTATTGGCTGTGGAAATACATCATTTGTGCGCCTAGCCAAAATGTTGTGGCGGGCTACCTTCCCATCTCTTCAGACCTTGCCAATGGTCGTCGTTTAGATCTGGCATCATTCTTGCTAGCTGCTATTTATCGGGGCTTGGCCGTGCTCCAAAAACAACTTCAGTCGGGGGCTTCGCCCATTGCCTCTGGTCCTCTGTGGTTCGTTCAGCTTTGGTTGAGAGCTTATTTCCCTGTCTTCGGCGCCATTGATTCGAATCATCCTTATCCTTGTGCCGGTCTTCTTTTTACCCAGCTTCGGCCATATTCTTTCCTCCCTCGTACTGTTTTGAATATTTCTATACTCTTCCTCGGGTTTCCTCTTTTTTTCCTTTCTCAGTGGGGAATAGCCCGTAATTCGTTCATGATCTCCCTCTCTCGGAAGAGGATGAGTCAGGTCGTTGCATATGGCACAGGTTTTTATGCAGGCGCGACCTGATTCATGACATTCTGACTGGGGCCAATGGCAAGACTGGAGTGGAGGTGTATTCTCCCAACTTCGTCGCCCGTCAGCTTGGCCTCGTTCAAGGATGGCCTCTTCCTTTCTTCCATACGCGTTCCGCTTTGTCGGATCGTTTTAAAGTATTTTCAGTTTCTGACATGGAGGAATCCTTATCGGAAACTCGTTCTTTACTTTCTTCTTTTTTCATAACTCATTTTACTTCTTGCACATCGGTCCATTCTTCTTTTGATCGTTTCTGGCCACCTGCCCGTGAGCGATTTTTTTCTCTACCCTCTATGAGGCTCCTACTATGTCATTGTCCCCAAAGTCTTCTGAGCCAACGGGGTCAAAAAAGGCAACTGAGACAGCCAAACCCAAGAAAATAAAGCTCGCCAAGAGGAAAACAGCCTTCCCCCAGCCGTAGCTAGGATTCGGACGTGCCACTTGTACGTCGTCCTAAGGTATGAGTTTGAAGCCCGCCTTCTTTTGAGTTTGATGGAAATTGAGGTTCTAACTTTGTACTTTGTGCAGGTGCTCAGGATTGAACCGCCATTTACAATGCCCGAAACGGCTCAAACTCAGGGGGCCGAAGCTCCTATACTTGAAGGTTTCGAAGAGGTGGGACCTGCTGAGGTGCTGATTGTGCAGCTCCCACCAGATGAGGACGAAGCAGCCGAGGCTCCAGTTGTGGGGAAAACGCCAGAAGAGGGAGGAACAGCCATTACCGGTGATTCGTACGGAGCCGATCCCCAAGGTACGAAGCCACATGCAGAATTTGGCCGTTTGCGTCCAAGGGTTGAGGAAATTCCGAGAGAAACCATCCTTTATTTGAACGTCCCTCTTTGGACGATCCTGTACCAATCTTGCAGGACCCGGACGATGAGGCTGAAGTGCCAGAACCTATTTGGCCGGATGGGCCTCTTTGGCGTCATCTTAAACAGTTTTACCCCTTAGCAGACATGATGTCTGCCGCAGGGCTTAGGGGAATTTATAGGGATGTAGAAGGCCTTTATAGTTTTGTTGAATTGGAGTTATTAGAGGAGGCTCGGTCTATGTACAGAGACGACATACTTCGTCGTATTTATGAGGAATAGGAGGTCATTTACATTTCTGATTCTTCTGATTCTGATTCTCTTGCAGATGTTCAGCCTACCACTGCGCCGCAACACTCAACGCCACAAGCAGCATTTTCGGGATCTTCAGTGCATCAGACTTCGGCCTTTGCACAGCTGTCGTCTTCAGTTCTTCCGCCTTCTTCTCCTCGACTGGAGTCTCTTATGCCTTCAGCGCAAGATCTCTCTGCGCCTGAACAGCCGTCACCTTCGGCTCCCCAATCTTTGACTCTTCTACCTGTAGCTCATGTTTTGTTAGTCCAAATATCTACCGCTTCTGAACGATCGTCACCCATTCGGGCAGAGTCTCTCATTCCCCAACAACATTCTCCTGCTCGGCCGTCGCCCCCTCAGGCCGCATGGCCGTCCATTCATGTCCCCAGCATCCATCATCCTCAGATCTTCCGCTTCAGCAAGAACTTGTGCAGCCGCGAGTTGAGGTGTTTGAGGCATCGGTGGATAGGCCATCTAGCTCTGGTTCTGGGGTGGTAAGTCTTTCTTTTTCTCTTTCTTCTTCTAATTCATGACTTTGGTTCACATCTGCTAATTTTTTCCTTATATACAGGTGTCCGACCCGCTACTGCAATCGGTCCAGAACATTTTGGATCGCCTTGGACGTTTGTCTTCTTCTCCATTTCGGCTTTCTTCGCCTTCGGTCGGTACCAGTACGGACCTGGAGGTCCTTCGGGAAATTATCGGCCAATATGTTTCTTTTACTACATTGGAGATTGGTCAGGCCGCTCTGCCAGAACACATTTCCCAGTTGGATAGGAATTCTTCTGAATTAAGTCGTCTATTAGCCCTCCATGCCTTACCTATATCAGTGGATGATCGGCTCTTCCTCCAAGAACTGTATGACGATATAGCGACCCTTATCTCTCGGTATCGCAACATACACAGTCAAATGATTGGGCTTCGCTATGCTATAATAAAGAAAGAAACGCTATATGGTTCTCTCGATGCCCTTCAACAGGCTCTGAGGGAGACCACTAATGAAATGGTGACTGAGGAATCGATTCTCCTGGATCTAGAGCGACAACTACAAGACATACAGCGCTTTGTTGAGGAGAGTCGTATTAGAAAAGAGGCTAAGAGGAGGACCATTGCTACCCAAGTGACGGAGATGGACACATCCTTGGAAGAGTATGAAGGTCTGGCCCGTATTGATTTCGAGAAAAGCCTGGCCGATTTGGAGACAACGGGTTTGGAGGTACAAAATGAATGGCGTCTGAGGAGGGAGACGTTTTCGGCCATAAAGGAGTCTCCCAGGGACTTTCAGCGGTCTCCAGGCCATAACCAATGATGCTTCATAGGACGTTGCATCGTCCGATCTTTGTAATTTTGAGGACGTTTTCATCCATATTAATAGAAATGCATTATTTTACTACTGTACTTAGTTTTTTATTGCAAAGTCATTACATTTTCATGCTCCCAAAGTGAGGGCACATATTTTTTCAAGTATTTGCCATTTATCGCCCTAGCATGAACCCTTCCGTTTAAATCTTTTAAATGATAGGCCCCGTTCGGTAACATATTTTTTTACCTCGAATGGGCCTTCCCAATTGAGCGACCATTTTCCATATGCCGGATCTTTAGTGTCAATCGGCAATATAGTTTTCCATACTAACTCGCCTTTCCTGAAAGATTTAGCCACGACTTTGAGACTGTACTCCTTGGCTATTTTTATCTTCTGTGCTTCTAAACGATTTAGCACATCGCATTTAACATCGTCCAAATCTAGCAAATTTTGGATCATTGATTCGTTGTAATCGTCATTCGTCAACTCCTTTTGCAATATCACTATAACGGATCCAATATTCATTTCTACCGGTAAAACGGCCTCTTGGCCATATACTAACTGAAATGGCGTGACCGAAGTACTCGTTCGTGGTGACGTCCTATAGGCCCATAGAGCCTGACTCAAATATTCGTCACATCGCCTAGCGTTGTCTATCACCATTTTCTGAATCAACCTCTCGAGGGTTTTATTGGACGATTCTGTCTGACCGTTTGACTGAGGGTAATACGGAGTGGTGTTTACCAACCTGATCCCGTATTCGGCCAGGAAACTTTTTACCTTTTCACTATTTAACGAAGTGCCATGATCTACCATTATTGTTTGTGATATACCGAATCGGTGAATGATATGCTCTTTTATGAACTTGATGATCTGCTCTTGGGAGATTTCCACTACCGGAATAGGTTCCACCCATTTGGTAAAAAGGTCGGTAGCAACGATAATGAAAGTATGCCTTTCGTACGATGCAGGGTATATTTTCCCTATCAAATCTATCGCCCATCCTATGAATGGCCATGGTTTAATGACGGGGATCATTTCAGTTACTGGTGTCCTCTGAATGGGCCCATGCTTCTGACAAGCAATACATCCTTTGGCATATGAGACGCATGATTCTCCCATCTTCGGCCAATAATAGCCGCTCCGTATAATCAGCCACCTCATCTTTATTCCGGCCTGGTGAGCCTCACAAACACCTTCATGTATCTCGGCCATGATAGTTTTGGACTCCGACGGCCCTACACATTTCAACAATAAGCCATCTTGGCATTTTTTATACAACACATCCCCTGATACCACATAATTCAAGGCCTTGAGCTTTAGCTTTCGATCTTTCCCACCTTCGGGTCGTTTTAGAAATTCTTTGATCTCGATCCTCCAATCGTCCTCCTTTTCGATTTCAACGGCCATGACATTTATCCCATTCTTTCGTCGCATCAGGACCGGCTTCACCTCATCGCTTCTATATATACCATCTATGTTTGCTTGCTTGTACCCGGAAGCTGCTTAGCCCAAATTATTGGCCATTTCGTTCTTTGCCCTCGGAACGTGTTCCAATTTTGCGTTGTCAAATTGGCCAACCAATTCTTTAGCCACATTTAATAGTGTCATGACTGATGGGCTTTGGCATTTGAAGGTTCCTGTTACCTGTTGGATCACTAATTGCGAGTCTCCTTTAATAGACACGTGTGTTACCCCCATATTGAGGAGTGTTTCCAAGCCAAATATCATGGCTTCGTATTCTGCCTGGTTGTTAGTGCAATATTCATTTAACCTGATTAAGAAACGGAACGATTCACCCAATGGGCTGACTAAGACTATCCCAATCCCTGCTCATTTTGTTGTACTAGACATATCAAAATACATCGTCCATGGTTTCAGATTGCATTCATCTAAATCCATTTCTATTTCTCTGACGGTACTCAAACAGGGGTGGTCAGCTAAGAAATCTGCCAAAGCTTGATTTTTTACAGCCTTTTGGGGCTCATGTCGTATATCGAATTCTGATAGTGATAAAGACCAGAAACCAACTCTTTGATGCAAAATAGGACGAGAAAACATGTACTTTATTATATTAACTTTAGTGATTAAGTACACTATATTCGGCCTAAGGTAGGCTCGTAGTTTAGTACATGTAAAATACAATGCCAAGCATAATTTCTCTGTTGGAGAGTAATTACATTCATAATTTAGCAATTGTCTACTAATATAATAAATGGCTCTTTCGACGTCCGTATCGTCGTCTTGCGCGATCATCCCAGCGATAGATTGTTCTTCAGCCGATATGTACAGCTTCATTGGCCGACCTGGCACAGGGGGGGTACCATCACCGGCGGCTGTGACAAATATTTCTTTAGGCTATCAAAAGCCTTTTGATAAACCGTCTATGGCCAAGAGGGAGGAGAACACTTTATGTCAAAAGCCTTTTGTCCTTTAGCCTCAACATGGAGGAGAACACTTTAGTTTTCCTGCACAATTAGAGATAAACCGTCTTCAAGAAATTGATTTGCCCTAAAAATCTCTGCAATTCTCTCTTATTTCGGGGAGGTTTAGCTTCAGTGTTTGCCCGAGATTTATTAGTATCTATCTCAATCCCCCGTTGGTGTACTAGAAATCCTAGGAAGTTTCTTGCGCCCACCCCGAAAGTACATTTGGCAGGGTTTAACTTCAGTTTAAATTTTCTCATTCGCTCAAAAGCTATTGCTAATTGGCTAAGATGTTCTTCCATGGTTACAGATTTAGCCACTATATCTTCCACATAGACCTCTATAAATTTTCCGATCATATCATGAAAGATTAAATTCATGGCCCGCTGGTATGTGGCCCCAGCGTTTTTTAGGCCGAACGACATTACTACCCACTCATAACATCCTAATGAACCTGGGCACCTAAAAGCCATCTTATGTACATCGTTTTCGGCGATGTAAATCTGATTATAACCCGCATATCCATCCATAAAAGAATATACTTGATACCTTACCGTGGAATCTACTAAAGAATCTACTGTTGGCATGAGATATTGATCTTTGGGTGTTGCTAGGTTTAAATTTCTAAAGTCTATGCAGATTCTTATTTTTCCATTCTTTTTCATGACTGAGACGATATTTGACAACCATTCTACATATCTGGTCGTCCTAATAAATTTCGCCTCTAAAAGGCGCTCAACCTTTTTCTTAATGTCGGGCATGACATTGGGTGCAAACCTTCGTGGAGGCTGTTGACCGGCTTAAACACACGCGTGTAACGCAAGCGCACGTATCGTTCAAGTAGTATAAAATGTATCGATCCCACGAGAACTTAAAACCTTATCTATTAATTTTATGAGGTCAAATGATTACTAGTATCTAACAGGTTGTTTGATTGATTTGAAATGATGATGATTCTAAAAAAGTAAATAAAATTGTTCGAAAGTAGGTTTTAAGAAAATTTAATATTAAAAACTATCTAGGGTTGTGATTTCTTCCAATATTATTTAAAGATGAAGTGGTTATCTTAAAGTTGGGTAAAATATTGATTTATTAACCTGGAATACTAAATTATGTAAAAGCCTCTTCCGATGGTCAATTACAAAAACCTAGTATAATCCAATTGAACCATATGTCTATGTCAACCAAATTACCTAGATTTATTAAGATTAAGTTCCAATTTGGCTACCCCCGCCCGACAGGTATATTCCTATCCTGTAAGGAAATCTATTAAAGGGTTATCTATCATCAAGGAAGATCGTGGGCTATTGAGTCTAAGGTCTTAAACTTAAAATCCCTATGTCTAGTTCATTTTAAGTTTACCTAGTCAATTTTATTAGTGGCCAGTTAATAAAAAACATTAATATTAAGATTCAATAAATAAATCTTTATATTACCCAAACTATAATCTAACCCCTTATAAACCGGTGATATTGGATTTCATCACAACCCTAGATAACTAATTTAGTTACAACACATAACTAGGGCTAGTAAAATAAAAGACATAATGTAAAAATGCCAAAAGTAAAATGCGGTAAAGTAGAATTTGAAAAGTAAAATAAAATAAAATGAAATGCTAAGGTAAAATGAATTACTTTTACTATTTACTATTTTAGATATCTCCCATAAAATAATATATAAACTTGTGATAATATTACCAAACAGCCATATAGGCGGTAACCTGATTAAGTCAAATTAAGTCCAATCAGCCATTAAGGCGGTAATATTTAGGGGTGGGTGCGGTTCGGTTTGGTTCGGTTTTTGTTAAAAACCGAACCAAACCATATTTTACGGTCCGTTTTTTTGTCTTTAAAACCAAACCATTAAATAACGGTTTGGTTCGGATTGAAATTTTTTTAAACCAACGGTTTACGGATTGGTTCGGTTCGGTTTACGGATTATTAATGTATGATAAACAATCGACAATGCAAGGAATATATATTAATTAATATATTAAAACGATCACCATCGATAATTCAAAACAGTTCAAAAGCCAACTAAGCACAAAGCAATTCATATATATAGATGAAGATTTAAAATTCATCAAACAGATTTTCATCAAACTAGACCAAAACTAATTCTGATGCTTCATGGATCCACCATTGTTCATTTGCAGTTATCAACATGCACAGCTACAACTTGTTTGATGCCAGCAGATTCAATAGCTAAATGGAACTCCAATAAAATCTGTAAAAAGAAAAAAAAATATATTAAAGTATGAAGATACAAAATCGACATTGAACTAATACAATCCAAAAATATGACAACTATTCCATTAATAAAGTCCATATAAGAAACTAAAAATCATCTTGAGTCAAGTGATACCTCACAATCACCCCACAACAGAGAAGTTCCAATCCATAATATCTACCAATATAGCTATGCTAGCTTTCATACAAGTTTTTGCCTTTTTCCTGTGACAATTTGCAGCGATCCATTTGTTGGCATCAATTAAAATTTAAAGCAGTGCCAAAACAGAATATAGAGAACCACCATTGATAAAAACAGTATTGAAAGTACAAAAATTATTAATCTTTATTTGCCCTATGGTCTTACTAATATAGAGAACCATCAGTTGATGACACATAAAATATATAGTATGCAATCAATGATCTAGAGGCCATGACATATGTTACCTTAATCATCTATACTAAGAGCAGCAAGTGACGGATCCACAGCAACAGCAGTATTAGCAAAGCCTTCTTCTGAAAATAGAAAAATTAAGAATAAAAGTATTAATAAATAAATATAAGAACATACTAATAAAATGAAAACATATAAAAAAAAATTCACTTGCAGCCACCGAATGCATAAACCCACTGCCTCACCCCTCAAAAAATACAGCCCAAGAAGGAATCAATTGAGAGAGAGATTAAGCTGTGAAGAAAAATTTAGGAGCAGCAGAGAGAGATTACACTGTGAAGAAAAATTTAGGGTTAGGACTTGAGAGTTGAGAGTGATGAATGATGGTTGAGCGGCAGAGAGAGTTTTTGAGATGTGAGGGCAAATTTAGGGTTTTTATTTTTATTAAAACGGCGGCAGAGAGAGTTTTTTAGGTGAGGGAAAATTTAGGGTTTTTATTTTTATTAAAACGGTTCGGTTCGGTTTAACAGGTGCGGTTCGGATTCTCACCTAAACCGAACAGTAAACCGTTTGGGGTGGGTCAATCCGAACCGCAAACCGAACCGTTCGAAAAAAAACCGTAAATTCGGTTCGGTTTGGTTCGGTTTGCGGTCTGGTTTGGTTCGGACGGTTTTTTTGCCCACCCCTAGTAATATTTGTCCATAATCCAGCCATAAAGGCGGAACCAAAATTAAATTACCAACCGACCAATCTGGCGGTATCCTTGATTAGTCAGGTTTAATCCAGATTAAAATGAATTACCAATCGACCAATATAGCGGTATCCTTTTTAAGTCAAATTTTAAATAGTGAATATATTATTTTTAAGGGAGATTAATCTAAATAGTAATAGTAAAAGAATTACCTTTCACCTTAGCAGATGGAAGTTACCTCCTCATGGTTGAATAGTAAAAACTATAAAAATAAAGAAAGTAAATTACTATTATTACAGAACGTAATTAAAATTAAATTACAAAACTTAAATTAAAAAAACTAGAGAGAAGACTCTCTATTTACATCAAAGAAATGAGAGAGAATGGTACAACTGAAACTGAAATCTTGAGCTCAATTTATAGGCGCGGATAGGCTTCGGGCGTCGTGACGCCAGGGGTTATAGCGTCGCGACGCTGGAACAGTTAGGCGTGGCACGCTGAGGGCTTGACACTTGTTAATTCGGATAAGAAAATAAGGCGACATGTGGCGAGGCAGCTGAGTGCTTAATTATTATGCTGATGTGGCATGACGTTGTACTGACGTGGCGAAAGAGAGTGTCGGCACCGTAGGATTGCGACACGTGGCAATGCGTGATTGGTTGATGATGATGTGGCGGTGAGGTGGCAAGTTGACTCGGTCAACTGATGATGTGGACGCTGATGTGGAGGGACACGTGGCACACGTGGCAATGGTGATTGTCGGCACCATAGGATGATGACACGTGGCACGACGCACGTTAGCATATCGGCTGTGATGGTGACAAGTGGCATGGCGCACGTTAGCAAAGTCAAACTTCTCAAATTCTGACCCGTTGACCCGAAGCACGTTAGCAGCTCTGGTGCATGTTAGGCGTCACGACGCCAAGGGCTTGCGCGTCGCGATGTGCCCAAATTACCAAAATGCCCCTTTTTCCAATTTTCACTGTTTTGCTCCAAATCACCTCCATAATGTCTTGAAACTTTATTTATCTACAAAATAACACAAAACACATCAAAATATTCACAAAACTCAAGAAACTATACAAAATATTAGGTTAAATGAGTGGGAAATAGTGATAGAATTACCACTCATCACACCCCCAAACCTAACATTTTGCTAGCCCTCGAGCAAAACATAGAATAAAATAACATAATAAAATTTAACTAAGCCACTTTCGTAAGGATTACGGTTGCATTTAGCATATGCAACAAGCCTTTAAACCCCTAGGTGTCCCTAGTGGACGAGTTTAGTCTCGTGAGGGTTTACAGCAATGATACCCACAAACATTTTACAAAAGTAAAAAGGTAGTGAAACTAATGCACACAAAAGCAAAAAGACCAGCGAAAAGAGAATAAAGAGTTAGTGACTAATCAGGTGAAACTTCTACTCCAAGTTACTAGTTGTTTTGTTTCATTCTAAATTACTGAATAAGTAAATTCTCCGATTATATTTACCATTCTCCATATACACAGCCAACAAAATATTAATCAACTCATTTTTGCCCACAACAGTAATAAGTGCAGTTGATAATAGAGTAATATTTTTGTCCTAAAGTTCTATCAGATTTCACACCTTTTTGTAGCAATGGAATTTTTTTTTTTTCATTTTTCTGATTTTTTCTTTGATTTTCTTTTATTATTTATATACAATACCTTCCGTGTATGTAACGAGTGTTGGGTCGGTGGCTCCCAACCAGTTGGCTTTAGGGCACCAGGTGTTAAGACACCCATACGGACTTAATTACTCAGACTTCATATATATATTATTTTGCAGCATCTTTGATCCATGTAGCGAGCTTTGGGCCAGTGACTCCCAAACCAGTTGGTTTTAGGGCACTAGGTGTTAAAACACCCTTACAAAGTTAATAACTCGGATCTCATATTTTTTTTTTACTCCATCACTTTTTGAGATGCTTCCTCCAATTAAATTAGAGCACTGAATATTACAAACTTTTCAATTACAGCTCATGTCTGTATGTTTCCATGTATGTTGATAATACCTGCCAACTGAGCATATGAAGATCCATTTTAGTTAGTTTTATGGAGAATTCACAAATTAAATAATTTAAAAGGAAATAAACAAAAATTAACTTGTTTCGAAATAGGTTTGAGATACGTCTCAGGAGTGGAAACTCCTTACTCAGCTATCTCTTACCAATTTCACATTTTTAGTCAAAATAAAAACACAAAAACGCAAAATATTTTTGTAATTTTTGAAAAAATTTCAAATTTTTTTTTGTATTTTTTGAAAAATTTTGAACTAAAAATAAAAACAACACACAACTTAAAAGAAGATACTAATCAACTAATTCCCTCCCCCAAACCTAAATGAGACATTGTCCCAATGTCTTAACCAGTAGAAGAAGAGTTTAGAAGATAGTACCTGGTTAGCTGAAATTCTACACGAAAAGTTAAAGGTTAAGATCCAGATTAACACGACGTCTCTTACCACGATCGTCCTCAGACAAATTTTTCTTTGAAAGGATAGGGTCAACTTGTGGTTCATGGGCTAAGAGTTGGTCTATTAGATCCGGAGCAGTTCTGGCAGTAAAGAATAGTTTTTTTAAAGGTTTTGACACGAACCCATTTCTCCGGGCATCATCAAGAAACACACAAAGAAAATCATAAAATCCATCAACGTTAAACAGCCCAATTGGTTTCTGGTGTATGTTCAGGTTCGCCCAAGATAACACTATAAAAATTTCCTCCAATGTACCCAAGCCACCTGGCAAATCAATAAAAGCATCAGAACGGTTAATCATTTCTACCAGTCGTTCAGACATACCTGGCACGATCTGTTCCTCTCCATTTGATGGTTCAATAAGATTTGCTTCTGCCAAGGGTTTTGGGATGATTCCCAAAACGTGACTGCCTCATTCCTGTACAGCCTTTGAAATGATCCCCATTAGTCCAAGATTGCCTCCGCCATATATTAAGTGCATATTCCTTGCAGCTAAGACTCGACCTAATTCATGTGCTGCTTCTACGTACTGTGGTTTAGTACCAACACTACTACCGCAAAACACACAGATGTTTTCAACTCGTCTTCTTGAAGTGGCTTCCATGTTTTATTCTGGATGTCTTTAAAAGTGCAATGATGAGTTGAATTTATAATACCTGAAAAGGGTGAGTAAAATAATAGCACTAGTACCTGCCAAATGACAATTATTAGTTAAACAGAAATAAATCGTGATAGTAAAAAGATCTGGATCCTGTCGGATAAAGTAAAAGAAAATAACAAAACAAATCACAATTATTAGGAAAACAAAGAGATATAATATGTACAAGAATTTACAGCTTGATTGACGTCAATGCGTCAGAGACAAGCTTCCCATCCAATTTTCTTATAAATTGGCAAACATGGTCTTTTTTAGTCAGATTCCCAAGACTTAACTGTTGTCTTTCTTTTTGAAATTGTGTATGTAATTTGCGAAAGGCTATGTGAACATATCCACTGGGATGCGTCTCAAGTGTCGAAGATATATCATCTAAAGACTCCTTACTCAAGCCATCCCTAATGAATTTTATTTTGTCTTCGCGATTATCAGACACCATTCCTAAAGAACGACAACGAGTATTGCAATTCCAGCGTGCACATTAGTAACAAACACCCATTTGCTTAGCTCTACGTTTCTTTGCATAGGTACTTCTTCCAAAACCAGGCAGATGTGAAATAAAAGATCAGAAGACTCACCTGCCAATCGGACTCGTGCTTCAATTACCCAACGAATGTCATTAGGAACACCATGGATTGTCAGTAACCTCATCCGTTCCAAGCGAGCTTTGTAAAATTTCATCAAAGATTTTTGAGGGAGAGAAGGAAATTGCTTGTGAAGATTTGCGAGAGCTTCTTCCATCTTGAAATGTCTTAATCTTCAAAAACTAAACACATAATATTAAATCACACCAAATCACAATATATATAAAAATTGCATGGGTTGCCTCCCTGCGAGCGCTAAGTTTAAAGTCGTCAGCTAGACGTGACTTCTCGAACGTTAGGCTGGATCTGAAAGTGTGACACTTTTTTTTTGTCGCTCAAATGATTCTCCCCAGTAATGCTTGACTGTTAACTTTGAATGTGTTGTTGGTGTTAGGATCCAGTAACTCAACAACTGCATAAGGTAAAACCTGAGTGAAATGGACCTGACCACCTAGATTTCAACTTTCCAGGGAAAAGTTTCAATCTCGAGTTGTACAACAACACCTGGTGCCTTAGTTCCAACTGTCTGTGCACTATTTTTCGGTCATGCCATTTTTTGGTCTTTTCCTTGTACATTTGGCATTCTCATAAGCCTGTAGGCGAAATTCCTCCAATTCGTTGAGTTGGTGAAGTCTTTTCTCTCCTGCAGCTTGTGAATCAAAATTCAACTTCTTCAGTGCCCAGTACGCCTTGTGCTCAGGCTCAACTGGAGATGGCACGCTTTCCCAAACACCAATCGATATGGGGACATACCAATGAGTGTCTTGTAAGCTGTCCGGTAGGCCCATAATGCATCATCTAGTTTTGTTGACCAGTCCCTCCTTGTTGATCCAACGGTTCTTTCTAGGATTCTTTTGATTTCCCTGTTTGAAACCTCAACCTGTCCATTTGACTGTGGATGGTAAGCTGTGGCAACCTTGTGAGTAACTCCGTATTTAGATAGGAGTGCATCGAAGTATCTGTTGCAGAAATGAGAGCCATCATCACTGATGATTGCACGAGGTGTTCCGAACCGAGTGAAAATATTCTTTTTCAGGAATTTGATCACCAGTTTTGAATCATTGGATGGTAATGCAATTGCTTCAACCCATTTGAAGACGTAGTCTACAGCAACTAGGATGTATAGGTTTCTGAATGATGGAACAAAGGGTCCCATGAAATCTATACCCCACACATCGAATATTTCCACTTCTAGAATGTTTTGCAATGGTCATTCGTTTCTCCTGGAAATATTTCCCGTTCTCTGGCACCTGTCACATTGAAAAGCAAAAAGATAAGCATCTTTAAAAAGAGTGGGCCAGAACAAACCTGATTGTAGGACTTTGGCTGCAGTTTTGTTTCCACTGAAGTGTCCGCCATATGGTGATGAATGACAGTGATGCAAAACACTGTTGATTCCTCCTATGGAACACACCGCCTCAATAATTGATCAGCATAGCATTTGAACATGTACGGTTCATCCCAGACATAGTGCTTGACTTCTTTGAAGAACTTCTTCCGTTGCTGAGTTGTCCATTCCAATGGCCATTTTCCTGACACAATGTAATTGACATAGTCAGCATACCAAGGGACTTCTTGTTGTTTCATGGCAAACAGCTGTTCATCTGGAAAAGTTTCTTTGATTGACATATCTTTGTCAGCTGTTTCTCCATTCTCGAGCCTCGATAGATGATCTGCTACCTGATTCTCTGTCCATTTCTTGTCTCGAATCTCCACGTCAAATTCTTGTAGAAGAAGTATCCAACGGATCAATCTGGGTTTGGCATCTTTCTTCGTGATCAAGTATTTGATTGTTGAATGATCTGTGTAGACCCCCACTTTGGGACCCAGCAGATAGGAGTAGAATTTTTCAAAAGCGTACACAACTGCAAGCAACTCCTTTTCAGTGGTTGTGTAGTTGAGTTGAGCTTCATTCAGAGTTCTGCTGGAATAATAAATGGTGTGTGGAAAATCTTTGCTTTGCGTTGTCCCAAAACTGCACCTACAGCAAAATCACTAGCATCGCACATCACTTCAAATGGAATGGTCCAGTCTGGTGCTACAATGATGGGGGCAGAAACCAGCTTCTGTTTTAAGATCTCAAAAGCTTCCTGGCATTCTTTGGTGAAGTTGAAAGGCACATCCTTCTCCAGAAGATTGCAAAGAGGTTTTGCAATTTTGGAAAAGTCTTTGATAAATCTCCTGTAAAAACCTGCATGTCCAAGAAAACTTCGAATACCTTTTACTGATGTTGGTGGAGGTAGTTTTTCAATTGTCTCTATCTTTGCTTTGTCTACCTCAATCCCATTTTGTGAGATCCGGTGTCCAAGAACAATGCATTCATGTACCATCAAGTGACATTTCTCCCAGTTGAGTACTAGGTTTGTATCTTCGCACCTTTGTAACACATGTTCCAGATTTTGCAAGAAATGGTCAAAAGAATCTCCAAACATAGAAAAGTCATCCATGAATACCTCCATACTCTGCTCCAGCATGTCTGAGAATATGGCCATCATGCAACGCTGAAAAGTGGCGGGGGCATTACATAATCCAAATGGCTTCATGCGGAAAGCAAAAGTACCATAGGGACATGTAAATGTGGTTTTCTCCTGATCTTCTGGGGCGATGGTAATCTGATTGTATCCTGAATATCCGTCAAGAAAGCAATAGAATTCATGTCCCGCCAATATGTCTAACATCTGGTCAATAAATGGTAGCGGAAAATGGTCATTTCTCGTGGCTTTATTCAGCTTTCTGTAGTCCATGCATACTCTCCATCCAGTCACCGTTCTTGTTGGAATCAGCTCGTTCTTTTCATTCGTAACCACAGTAATTCCTCCTTTCTTCGGCACACACTGCATATGACTTACCCAACTGCTGTCTGAGATGGGGTAAATGATGCCAGCATCCAACCATTTGATTATTTCTTTCTTTACGACTTCCTTCATGATTGGATTGAGTCTCCGTTGATGCTCCACTGTGGGTTTGTACTCATCATTCATCAGAATCTTGTGCATGCAAAATGATGGACTAATGCCTCGAATGTCTGCTATAGTCCAACCAATGGCTTTCTTGTGCTCTCGTAACACTCTCAGTAGCTTTTCTTCCTGCTCCAATGTTAGTGAAGAAGAAATAATAACAGGTAATTCAGAAGAGTTTCCAAGAAATGCATACCTGAGATGGCTCAGAAGTAACTTCAGCTACAGCTGTGGTGGTTCTTCAATCGAAGGCTTGATTCGATCTTTCTTTGGCAGTTCCAAGCTTTCAACTGGTGGTGTCTCTTTGAATCGGAATGGTTTGTCAAGGTAGTTGATACATTCCAGGATTTCAGCATCTAGCTCGCTGTCAGTCATGTTGGTGATGCAAGCTTCAAGTGTATCTGTGGGATTTGGCTTAGTATTTTGAACGATACTATCAACAACATCATTCTTCTTCCTTTTCATCGCTCGGGAATTTAATGGATTTGAAAACATTAAAGGTCACTTCTTGGTCCTGCACTTTTATGGTCAGTTCTCTTTTTTTGCACATTAATCACAGTTTTACCTGTAGCCAAGAATGGTCTCCCAAGAATGATAGGTATTTCTTTGTCTTCTTCCATGTCAAGGATGATGAAATCTGCTGGGAGAATTAGTTTATCTACTTTGACCAGCACATCTTCAACAACATCTCTTGGAAATGAGAGTGTTCGGTCATCAAGTTGCAATGAAACTGAGGTAGGCATTGCTTCTCCAATCTGCAGTTTCCTGTAAATAGAAAAAGACATCAAGTTAACACTGGCACCTAAATCACATAAAGCCTTACCGATGTAATGTTCTCCAATGGTGCATGGGACAGTGAAGCTGCCAAGATCTTTCAACTTCGGGGGAAGTTTCCTCTGAAAGATGGCGCTGCATTCTTCCGTTAATTCTAATGTGTCGTAGTCTCCCAATCTTCGTTTTCGTGAAAGAATGTCTTTCATGAATTTGACATAACTGGGCATTTCTTCCAAGGCTTCTGCAAATGGGATGTTGATGTGAAGCTTTTTGAACACCTCCAGGAATCGAGCAAACTGCTTGTCCAGTTTGTTTTTCTGAAGTCGTTGAGGAAAATGTGGAGGTGGAATGATCTGTTCTTTTTCCTCCATCTGTTGCTCTACTTCTTTTGGAACTTCTTCTTGGGACACCTTGATTCCAACATCTTTGTTGATTTCAGTACCGCTTTTCAAATTAATGGCTTGACATTGCTCATTCCCTCGGTTCCTTGGATTGGGTTCTGTGTTGCTGGGAAGATTACCTGGTGGTCTGTAACTCTGAGCATTGGCCAGTTGTCCGATTTGATTCTCCAGTACTTTGATGTAAGCTGATTGGCTCTGAAAGATAACATCGTACTTTTTTAACTGAGCCAGTACTTCTGCTATTCCTGGTTCATTTGCCTACTTCTGGCCTTTGTTCTGTTGCTGGAATCCAGGTGGTGGATAGTTCTGCTGTTGGAATCCAGGTGGTGGATTGTTCTTTTGCCCTGAATTGTTGCTCCATGAAAAATTAGGATGATTCCTCCACCCTGGGTTGTAGGTGTTTGAATATGGATTGTTCCCATGTCTGTTGAAATTGTTGACATAATTCACCGTCTCTTCAAGTTGGTTCGACTCTGGTGCTCCTCCATATGGTGAACTTGTGGATCCAGTGGTAAGAGTGTCCATGAATTTGCATATCTGATCTAACTTGGCGTTGACTGTTGTATTGGCTCCACTTTCATAAATTCCTGTAATTCTTTGGATCATGCTCCTTTCTGTTGGCCACAAGGAATTGTTGTTGGCCATTTCTTCGATTAGTTCCCAGGCTTGATCTTCTCCTTTCGCCATTAAAGCTCCTCCAGCAGCAGCATCGATTGTGGTTCTCATTATTCCAGAAAGTCCATTATAGAATGTTTGGACTTGAAGCCATATTGGAATCTCATGGTGAGGACATTTCCGGAGCAAATCTTTGTACCTTTCCCAAGCTTCATAAAGAGTTTCTAAGTCTTGTTGTACAAAGGATGTGATGTCATTCCTCAGTTTTCCAGTTCTGGCTGGTGGAAAGTACTTTGCAAGAAATTTGGTGGCTAAAGTGTACCAAGTTGTGATAGAACCTACTGTTAGTGAATGTAGCCAAGCTTTAGCTCTGTCCTTCAAGGAGTATGAGAAAACACGCAATCTCATTGCTTCTTCAACTTATCGGTTGTAATTGAAAGTGCCGCAAAATTTCAGGTAGTTGCTGATGTGGGCATTAGGATCTTCAGTTGTATTCCCCCCAAACTGAACTGACTGTTGAATCATCTGAATGCATATTTTGATGTCACCCGTATTTGCTGGTAAGGGAGGAAGTACAATACAAGAAATGAGTCTGTCAACCACCGGAATGGTTATGTCTCGAATGGGAATTGGTGGTGCAACCTCCAAAGGTTCAGGTTCCATGTTGACTAAAGCTTTTTTGCCTTCTCGCCTTTCCCTTCTCAACTGTCTGATGGTTCTTTCAATTTCTGGGTCAAGCGGTCGAAGTTCAAAGCTTCTAGTTCGTCTCATGAAGTTTCTGAGAACCTGAAACACAAGAAAACAAAAACAATAAGTAAAAAGAAAATTAGATACAAGTAAAGGTATCTAACCTTAAAACTAATAGTGAAAGATAAATAAGTCCCCGGCAACGGCGCCAAAAACTTGACCGGCGTAAACACCCGCGTATAACGCAAGCGCACGTATCGTTCAAGTAGTATAAAATGTATCGATCCCACGAGGACTTAAAACCTTATCTTTTAATTTTATGAGGTCAAATGATTACTAATATCTAACAGGTTGTTTGATTTATTTGAAATGATGACGATTCTAAAAAAGTAAATAAAATTGTTCGAAATGAGTGTCGGCACCGTATGATTGTGATACGTGTCAAGGCGTGATTGGTTGATGATGATGTGGCGGTGAGGTGGAAAGTTGACTCGGTCAACTGATGATGTGGACGCTGATGTGGAGGGACACGTGGCACACGTGGCAATGGTGATTGTCGGCACCATAGGATGATGACACGTGGCACGACGCACATTAGCATATCGGCTGTGATGGTGACAAGTGGCATGGCGCACGTTAGCAAAGTCAAACTTCTCAAATTCTGACCCGTTGACCCGACGCACGTTAGCAGCTCTGGTGCATGTTAGGCGTCGCGACGCGCCCAAATTACCAAAATGCCCATTTTTCCAATTTTCACTGTTTTGCTCCAAATCACCTTCATAATGTTCTGAAACTTTATTTATCTACAAAATAACACAAAACACATCAAAATATTCACAAAACTCAAGAAACTATACAAAATATTAGGTTAAATGAGTGGGAAATAGTGATAGAATTACCACTCATCAACTGTCTGTGTGGTCTATGGCTCGGCATGATTGGCAGCCTATGTCCTACTAAAGTTCTATCTAAACCGGGCATTTCATTGTAGTCCCAGGAAAAACAATCTTTGTATTCTTGTAATAAATGGATCAGTTTTCCGCGTACCTAGGCCTCTAGTTCCTTGCTGATGTAAGTGATGTGTCTATTATCCTCGCTTCCCAAGTTTACCTCGTCCAATACATCATGTGCCCTTGACATGCTCGCCTTATGTCGTCCGTTCAGAGCGTATTCTCCGTCCTCCCGCTCGCTACTGTGACTTCCCTCAAGTAAACAATCTACCCCACATGCATCTCTTATCTTGTCTTCTATCTGGTGTGCTAATAGTTTATCCCTCAAGGCCGAGATCGGGACCTGAGTTTCGACCTCACTTCCTCGTTCCGTTACATAGGCCATTAGATTGGCCTTAGAGACCGCAAGGGCGGCTTGGTCTTTACTCTGCCTGCACTTCATTCAAATTGTTGCATGTTGACTCTCTAAATACCATTGTGATTGGCCTTGTTTGTGCGAACAAATTATTTAGCAGACCTGTGGGATATGGCTCGTCATTTTGAGCCACAATAGTCGAACTTTCACATTTATTCAGGACTCTGGTCGGCCCGTAATTCCCTTCGTACATGAAGTATTCGGCCGAATTTGTCTCTGCAGTGAAAGGCTTATTGTCGGCTTGTACCACTTCCACTTCGTCTCTCTGATTCCAGAAAACTAAACACTGATGAAGAGATGAAGGAACACATCGGCTGCCATGTATCCAATCTCGTCCTATGAGCATGTTATATGTTGTCGGCCCGTCTATAACAAAGAATACTATTGTTTTTGTAACGTTTCCCACTTGCAAGTCTAGTGGGACGACGCCTTTGGCCGTTGTCGCTCCTCCATTGAAACTCGTTAGCACCACTTCCGTAGGGATGAGGTCCTCCTCTGACTTTGCTAAACGTCTCAGCATCCTTACCGGAATTGCATTGGTGGCTGCCCCATTATCGATCAACACCTTGGTGACAGGTATCTCATTAGCCTTCGCTTTTACATACAACGGCCGAAGGTGCTTTGTCATTTGTGGTGGTGGCTTTGGGAATATCACCTTTCCTGACAGGCCTATCTGCTCACTTTCATCACTGACCCGAAGTATTTCTCCTCCAGTATCCCATCCAGAAGGTGGTAACATGACTGGTGCATTGTGCGAGACATTATTGACGGCCAATCTTCGCTTTTCTGCCCTGGTGATTGCCCGTCTTATTTTGGGCGTCCCATATAGGACGAGGTATGGAGATCGTCCCAAGTCCTCTCCTAGTGTTCCAACTGTAGGGTTTCCGGCCTCGTACAATTCTTTGAGAAGCTGATTCTGTGATACCCCTCTTCTTCGGGCTTCGGTCCTGATGTCTATTTCTTCTTCTACGTCGGTCATTTCCTCATTTGAAGCTTCCCTATCCGTTATCGAGAGTGCCGCAAATTCTGCCTCATCACCCTCATAGACATCTTCACTTGTTCCAGCTTCCCCACCGTTGTCCCCATTGAATTCTCTGGATAGCAAGTAATGGTTGGCCACAACCGGTGGCATGCTGCCGAACTGAATGACAATAAGGGGCTCATCGTCATCTGTTTCATCCCGTTTTCGCCTTTCAAACTTGGTGCGTTCTTCGCAGCTCGTTATTTTCCTTTCTTTACTGTCACTCTCCTTGTTATTTGCCTCCGGTTTCTCCGTAACATGAGGACTACGACCTGTGGTCCTCACCCCACCTTGTTGGCGCATCATACGGCCGTAATTTCTCTGGTGTCTGCTCAACTGCGTCCTCGTCATTTTGTCTACGGGCGGATAGTTCCTGCCTGGGCGTTGCCCCGAATACGGCCTTCGATACGAATGCCATATATTGTGCCGATGAATTTTCGGCCTAAACGTCCTCACATTTTGTACGAAGTTTGAATTTTTGCCATAAAACCTTGGTGCAAAGGTCCGTCGCTGCCATGTTACTATCTCTTTCTTTACGGGCCTTTCACAAGTGCCTTCCAACTCGTTCATCCACTCTATATTGTTCATGCATCGTACACAAAGGTTTTGTTGATCCTTCTATTTTTGGGGTGCTTTAATCCTTTCCAGAGCGCTTGGACGAAGACCATTTTGTTCTTCAACTGGGACAACTTGAATCTTGGCAAATTGGAAAGGTCCGAGTTCTTCATGTTTAATTCCACTGGCTTGGGAAACGGGTTGTCGTCCACGGCCATCTTTTTCTCGAACGTTATTCGTCCAGATTCTATAGCATCCTGCAAAATATTCTGAAAAACAAGACAGGTATTAGTTGAATGGACCATGCATTATGCCATTTACATTATTTTTTGCTGCCGATTTGTTCGGTGCTTGGCAACGTATGGCGGTCGCTCAAACTGATCTGTTTGTCTTTGTACAACTGATTGAATATGGCATCGACCTTTGTGGTATCAAAATAAATGTTTCTCCCTTTTTTATCATTCTTTTCTTTGGCTTGGGGTTCGGCCCATGTTTTACAAACGTACGGCTTTCTTTTAACCAATTCGGCCAAACATAAGTCGGCCGATTCGACGTCCATTTCGCCTACTTCATAATCAATGTTCCTGTAATACGTCCCCTTGCTAAAATTTTTTATTTGCTCTTCCTCCCTTAGTAATCGTTCATAACGCACCACGCTGGTGATGAGCTGGGGGAGGTCCTAAAATTCGAGATCTTGAAATTTCTTTTTCAAGTCGAAATTGAGGCAACTTTGAGCGATTCTCACAAACTCTTTTTCTGGTAAAGACACGTAACATCGGCCTCGAGCTACTTTAAACCTTTGTAAGAATCTTTCAGCCCACTCTCCGGGCAACTGTCTTAGGTTTGCCAGGTCGGCCTGAGCCACTTCGGATTCGGCCTTGTAGAATTGCGCATGGAACAACTGTTCCATTTGTTGCCAATTTTCTACTGAGTTGGCCGGCAGACTGACGTACCATGAGAACGCTACTCCTGATAGTGAGCCGTGAAATAACCTTAACTTGTGGAAATCTGTGACCTCTCCACATTGAAGGGTAAATCGCCTTATGTGTTCCATGGTAGAAACTTCCCCAGACCCCGTAAATAGGGAAAACTCTGGTATTTTGTAGTTTCTAGGCCATGGATACGCCACGCCGATCCAATCGTGATATGGCTTTCGGTACCTTGGCTGAATTTCCCGTACTCCCAGACCGAATTGATTTTGGAGGATGTCGGTCACATGTTCCCTTAACACGTCATTACCATTAAATGGCATCGCTATGGGGGTGGTTGTGGTCCTCTCACAAGTGGGACATAATCATGATTTTTTCCCTGAGGAACCTGGATGCCTTAGGGTAACACCACTTCGTGTTGTGCCATATTTGGCCCCTGGTGTAGATTTGGCCCTAAATATTGGTCATTGTCCCCAAAACCCGTTCCTCCCCTGGAAGTTGTAGGGACCGTGATTCCTTGTGGGGGAACATTACTCGGACCAGCCTCCTGACTGCTTGGTGCAGGGGAAGGCGTTGTCCACGGCGGGGCTGTCCCCCCATTTACACATTTGGCCATTAATTCGTTCAACGAACTCAAGTGTTTTGCCATATTTTCATAATGTGAGTTGCTAGTCGAGACAAATTTATCTATGACATGAGCGTTTTGCAGCTTAACCTGTTCAACAACATCATGTGTGAATTCACTAAACAATGCACGAACTGCATTAGGGCTGAATTCTCGCATTGGTTCGTATCGACTAGCTTCTGCCAGACCCTCGAAATGACCCACCACGGCTGGAACGTGAGGCTGGTTCGTTTGCTCCAGTCCTCCTTCCTCCGTACCTGTACCAGTTTGAGTGTTTCTTTTCGGAGGCATCTCCACTCCTTACACCAATGCTCCCATTGTGGTCGCCAAATACTGTTTGCGCGATTTTTGTGCGCGAAGGAAAAAAAACGTGTAAGGTTCAAACCTCCTGAGACAAAGTCCCAGTAAGGGGTGTTTGATTAAGTGAATAAGCCTCCAAGGGGTGTAAGCACACAAATTACAGTCCTAAAAGTTATAAAAGCTAAAAGATAAAAATATGCTCGTTTGAGTCTTTATTTGATCGGGCTTCCTTTTTCTGTATGAGTGAGCTTTTATAGTGAAGCTTGTAAACCGTTTGGGCAGTTCCAGTATCTCCCTGCAGCTGCTGGATCGTGTCTTCAACCGTTGAGCTGTGCGTCTCAACTGCTTGATGGTGGAGGGAAAACTGCTTAACTGTTGTAGTCGTGGGATCAACTGCATTACGTGTTCTCCTTCTAATGCTTCGGTCGTCATGGGTTCTTTTCGCTCTAATCTGATCGCTCTTCCTTTCATCGCTCTTCTTGTCTTCGTCCTTCATCCCTTCGTTCTAGGGCGATTTCGCTCCAGGGTGGCATTATTTCTTTTGCCATCGCCCTTCTTGCCTTCGTCCTTCATTCCTTCGTTCTAGGGCGATTTCGCTCCGAGATGACATTTTTTCTTTTGCCAACAGAAGCTTTCTAAAAACATTTTTTTTTTTTGAAATGTTGGAAATCCCGTCGTTAAACTATCTAACTCGGGCTTAAAGAAATGTAACACCTGAACTCGAACCCAGAACCTAACCAAGTCTTAAACCCTTTACCACTAAGTCACATCCTTTAAGACTTCTAAAAACTTAATATTCCTAAATTTTCAAATCTATATTTATGATATATTATCTCCTCCATATATATTCATGCTAGAAAGTCACCTTGTGGCTTTATCTAGATCAATTGATTTACTTTTTTTTTTTTTGAAAGAATCAAGTGATTATTTAAAATCAGTATTATTAAAACCGAATCGGATAGGTAGTTGAACCGGTCGAATCAAAAATTAGATGTGAGTTTGGTATGGCCAAACATTAAAAATTAGTCCGGAAAAAATCAGTTAAAATCGGTCAAAGCCGATAAAAAACTGGACCGATTCAATTTTTTATTTTTAAAACAAAAAATTAAAACTTATTATTTTTATAATTTTTAATTAAATAAAATTATTTATGACGTTACCCGGTTCTTTCAGTTTTTTAGACACGATTCAACCGGTTGAATCCGTAACCCATTGAATATTTTAGATCATCGGTCCGGTTATGAAAACACTACTTAAAATAAATTTTTTTTTTTAAATAATTTTTTTTTAAAAAACAAATGGTATTTTTACAAAATAATAACAAAACGGTGGTAAAATAATATACAAAATTATGTAGTTTTGAGTTTCCAGTGTCAAAAAAAATTATAAAAAATCAAAATAACATAATTTTATATGCTATTTTATCATTGTTTTGTCACCATTATGTGTAAATATCATTACTTATTTTTTTAAACTTATTTTTTCCAATGATTGAATAAATATATTTTTAATTACTTCAAACTTTTTAACAAAGATTCTGAATCTTTTTAATTTTATTTAATACAATGGTGTAGAAATTAAATTGCGTTAGCTGTCACAAAAGTTACTTTGATTCCAGGACTGAACATAATCTAGAAAGTATGTTGATATCTTGACAATATATTATCTTCATTAAAGTTGAATAAAGAAGAAGACAAATAGGTAAATGAGGTTGAATTATTCATTAAATAAAGCTTCCTCGAAATTTAATGTGTCATAAATGTTCTTCTTTCACATAACCTATATATATTTCCATGGAGAAATTCTTGGGTGATTTGGATGCCATCACGTCACTACACATCCTCAAATGATGTAGTTTGGTGGATAAGACTCATGATCTTATATTGAGATTCTGGGTTTGAATTTATGGGAGTGTATTTTTTATAAAAACTGGGATAGTTAGAGATTTTACATACTCTGCTTAAACCCGAAAAAGATGATTTGAAGGTGAAATTTCCAACGATTTAAAAAAAAAAAAAAAAAACAAACGTCACTTCACACTATTGTCATCAAATGAAACTTTCTTGAAGATTACCATAAATAAAGTTTCCCCTTTCCATGACCTATTTACACATTCTACAAAGGTCTTGAGTGGTACAAACACCATCACATTATGTTATTATCAAATGAAGACTTTATAAAATACAATTAGATAATGATACATTAATTTGGTCAAATCAACACCACCTAAAATTTTCTGAATTTACATTTTTCCATAATGATTAGGCTTGGTAATTAGGCACGGGCCGCATCCAGCCCTTAAGAAAATGATTGAGGTTAGGGCCTTAAATAATGAGATTCTTTAGTTAAAATGTCAGATAAGGAGTTTAAAATAAAAGTCACGGTCTTACTTTTTATTAATTTAAAAAAATTATATATGTTTTTAATTATATGTTTACAGTTTTAAATTATTTATTATTAGTATTATTTAATGTACTAGTGTAGTGTTTTTATGGCTTATTATTATTTTTAAGTTTGTTTTAAGTTGTATTAGTAATACTTGTTACTTTCTTAGTTTTTTTTTTTTTTTTAATATTTAGAACTTATAATGTATTTTATAGGATGTAAACTTTTGAAAAATTCATTTTATACTAAGGTTATGTCAATTTTTTTTTAAAAATATTACTATTTAATTAATAATTTTTTAAAAATTTAGGGCCGGACTTAGCCCCAGTCTGGCCCCATATTAAATGAGCTAGGGCCGGACCCGGTACTCTCATAAATAGACATAGCTTTTGAGGGTTTGGACTTTAATATTTTATAGCCAAGGCTTGATCAAAGCCCGACCCGACCCATTGCCACCCGAATCGTGACTATTTTCAAAAGAATAATTGTCTAAAAAGAAAATATGTCATCATATTATTTTAAATGAGAATTTGAATTCAATATTGAGCTGATTTGTGTTAAGATTTTTATAATTTTTATCACGCAATTTTAATAATATTGTACGATTTATAAGATACAATTATATTTAATTTATTATCTAATAAATGTGAAAAAGACATGACGCGTTACCCACATGCATGCCGACATGCATGTTCTATGCACAATATTATATCACAAGGTCAAGAGTCAAGACTATTACCAAAATACATACAGATAAGTATTATTGGTTGAGATTTTTATTTTATTTTTTATTTTTTTGAATCGTTGAAAACTTAATTGCCAAGCCACCTCTTTCGAGCTTAAGCGGAACAGGTAAAATTCTCGGTTATCTCAGACTCTTACAATAAACATATTTTCTGAATTCGAACCCAAAATCTAACAGTAAAATTATGAACCTTACACTACCAAATCATTGATGACGTATTCTTGGTTGAGATATTCAATGAGAACTCATAAAATTTTAAACATCATTACAGAATTTATAATTTCCCAGAAACATGTAAATATTCAAACCTGGAAGCAAAATAATTAATTAATAAGCAGTTTTGATTGACTAATTATTTTCCTTTCGGTGTGTATAAACGAGAAAGATTGTGTTGACCCCGTTGGTGCAGTGTTCATAATGGCAATGTATTGATAACTAATACCCACCCACGTGAGAGCTTTCAGTTTGTTAGATATTCCATCACCGGCCTATTAATTTCTCATCAAAACGAAATAAATATAAGTATATAACAAAATAATTATTTTAGAAAAATCCGAGAGATCTTTTATTTTATGAAATTAAGGTCTAAGTAAAAAGATAAAAAAAATAAATAACATTATATTAAATGATTCAAAAAGAAAGAAACAAAAATAACTTGTTACGACATATTGAAATGCGTCTAAGGAGCGAAAACTCCTTACACTGCCATCTCTGAACAACAATTCCTCTTGGAGCTTAAGGTTCGGTTGTTTCATATTTTGGGTTTCCAAGAGGGTGTGCTTCCGGTGCGGTATTTGGGAGTTCCTTTGATTTCTACTAAGCTTCAGGTCTCATATTGTGCTTCTCTTGTTGAGCGTATTGTTGGGCGTGCCAAGAGTTGGAGTAGTAGGTTTCTTTCGTATGTTGAGCGGCTTCAGCTCATCAAGTCGGTATTGTTCTCCATTCAAGTTTGTTGGTCATCCTTGTTCATTCATCCTAAGTCTGTTATTATGAAGATGGAGACGACCTTCAGATCTTTTCTTTGGAAGGGTAGTGAGCTTATTTTCTTAGGGGCGAATGTGGCTTGGTGTAGAGTTTGTTTACCTCTGGAAGATGGGGGTTTGGGGATTAAGAGTTTGGAAACTTGGAATAGAGCGACAATTGTTAAGCATTTATGGTTTCTTTGCTTCTCATACACAAGCACATCCATAAAAAACATTCCAAAACATTATTTAAATACTCATATATAAATATATTTCAAACATATGAATATACATCTTGTTACAAAATTCAAATATCATACCTTTGATAGTCCTCCTAACTTTTCTTTTCTTTTATCGATCAACATATTCATTTCAGAATCTTTATCTAGGAACATTTGATATAGTGTCTTTACCAAATGAACATATCCAACCTATACATATCTTAGCATCATATGCATATACGAATACATACTACTATACTTATACATTTTCATATTCATTCTGTTGGACAATTATGACACATAGCGTCACTATTTGTACAGATCATGGTGTTGTTGTACAAATTAACTATGTGACAAAGGAGATTGCACTCTTATCATTTGTGATTAGATCACCTAGATGTATAAATGATAGGAGGTCCCTATGATTTGTTCATGGATTGAGAATGATATGAGACAGTATCAGTCCACGAAGGATAAATCATTAAATATCCCTAGTCAGAGTATTATCGAGATTGGACATCGATAAATACGTAAAAGACTAGTATTACACTTGTGCGGGTTGTGAGGGCACAACGACATAGTTCTCATATATTTGGGTATAGGATACTCATGCAAGTGTAATAGGAGGTCGTGTTTTACCGATGGTACGGGAAACAGCTTCGCTCTGGATAGACCCCATCGGAATTCCATTAGTAGTATGACTATGTGTCTATGGAAGTCCGAAATCAGGGTAGGTGTATTTGGTCTTAACCTGAGACTTGCACCGCTAATACTTGTGACAATCAATATACTTTGGTTGCGGTCGTCCAGGGCTTTAACAGGTTTTGTGTACGCCTATGATGGGTATATTGAGAATCGTAGTGTGTTGGGTGTGATGTCAAGACAGAAGTATCACTCCAGTCATAGTGGAGATGATGGTCACGTAGGATACGGTACTAGTACTCTTAAGTACTGCAGTCATCGGGATAAAATGACAAGGTCATGTTTATCCGATTATAGAGACTAGTTACCAGACATCCGACATGTGCTTCGTACGGGGCAGACACTTCCAGCCCCAGGCCTAGCACGTGATCATCCGATACAGGATCGACATACACAATACTACGTATACTACGCCTGATATAGATCCTTTATTCCTGTAAGGATATTTCTGGAGAATTGGGTAGGCATGACGCTTTGCTAGAAGCCAACCTTGTCTTGTAAATCGGTATAAACTTAGTACTAGGTACTTACGTGTTCGGATAGTCCGACGACCGAATTTACTGCCAACATATCCGGGGATGTCATGGGTCGCATCCCGAAGATTCACCGATGACGTATGACTCGCACTCTAAATTAATCTGGGATTAATTAGAAGACAGAGAAAATTAATCTGGGATTAATTGCGGAGATATTTTATCTGGGATAAAATATCATTTAAAGAGTGATAACGATTAATTTGGAATTCATCGATAAATAATATATTCGATATATTAAACGAAATTGGATTTCGACGTGGAATTAAAATTAGATTTTAATTCGGGCGAACGAATTAATTTAGAATTAATTCGTTAGCGACATGAATAGTGATTTCGCTAGGCGTAATTATTTTATTACGACGCAACGGAAAATTCGTTAATTTGGAATTAGCGAACCCGAGCCCGAGATTATTGTGAGCGCATTTGCATTTCGAATTCGAGTGCGGCACGTAAGTCAAATCAAGAGTCAAATCGCTAGTCACATCTAGCGTCACATCATTCGTCAATCAAGTGATGGATGTCTTTCACTTTGAGTGATTGACACCAATCACTATTCATGATTAAGGGATTGATGAGTTGATGGAAGTTGGAAAGCATTTAATTGTTTTTGCTTTTGACTTTTTGAAATGAAAAATGGTATATGGTTTATTGATTTTGGAAATTGAAAATCTAATACACAATTTTTCTTTTCATTTCTCTCTCTTTGCTCACGTTTTGGAGCAACAATTTCTTCTCCCTATCTCGCCCTTGGTGGGCAAAATTCTTCACTGGTTTCTGTCAAGAAACCGTGATCTAGGGAAGCAAGAGTGGTGATTTTTGTGGCAAAAATCACAAGAGCTAGCACTCCGAGAGACATGCGAAAGTGATAGGGAAGTCCACCCATGAGCCGGGAATCGTTTGACGAAGCTTGGAGCTCAAAACTTAGAGACACATGGCCGAAAAAAGTGAGCAACTCACTGCCACTGCCGAGCAGTCCATGGAGGCAGAATTTCAGTTTTGTTCGTCTCCGCGTCGCTCAACCAATCGATGTAAGTATTCCGCAACTTCATTGATTTGTATTCGCACTTATTTCATGCTTGTTTATGATCTTGGGACCTTAGCAAACACCAACACATTCACATACACAATTTCACATTGTTACTTATTCATACCTTTACGTACATTCATACATACACATAGATATTAATTAAATATTTCACTTCAAATATGTCAATAGATGCATACAGACATTAATATCATTAAACCTCTTACTTTGTATCAGGATAATAACAAAAGTCATACCTGCAATGGTTGTTTCACTTAACTACACATAACTTTGAGCTCATTCTCAAAATACTTCGTAACTATCTTCTATTTAACCTAACATATCAATCATATATACCCATATATATATATATATATATTATATATATTATATATATTATATATATATATATATTATATATTCAAACACGAAATCACCCATTAAGCTCTCATCATATTAGTTACTTACCTGACTTCACGAGCACTCCAGGTCCTAGTCAAGTCGAGATTTCGAGGCCATATACGGACTTCAAATACTCCAACGAACATGTTAGAATCAACGAAATTCCGATCGAAATTACTGTTCACAGTGGGTCAGTATTCATCCAAATCTCCCTTCCTCGTTTGCCATGCAACCGTGCACGGATGGGAAAATCCATCACTGCCAATTTGTAGTACTCTCCGAGAGCTTCATTTTGGCGGGTGGCTCGGGCCGTGAAATGAAACGACGAGCCGGAATCGAGAAACCCAAGCCCGCATGTTTCTAGCTCATTACCACTATTTTCCGGTGACCTGGGGGCTGCCTCCGGCCACCACAAGGTGGAGGGGTGACCGGAACACCCCACTGGCTGGTCGCGCCAGCCAGTAATGTTGGCAGTGGCAAGGGATGAATTTGAGGTGAGGGGGTCGAGTGGAGAGAGATGAGAGCTTATTCCATTTTTGTAATAAGAAGTAACTATGGGTATTATAGAAAAGTTTCTGAAATTTACGTTTAGACACCTGAAAATTACAATCAGGGCTCTGTCATGGAATATTCTCGAAAATTCACATTTTTAAAGCCCTTCTGATGCAAATTTCGAAAAGTGTTCAACATGAAAGTTGTTCGTCTCAGAAAAAATGAGTCTAATAGTTTAAGAATCAACTCAATCGGAGTTCGTTTGAAAGCTTTATAGCTGAAACAATAAACTTTTACGCGTATAACGATAAAATCAAAAATCATGTAACCGGTTCTCGAAACCACGCATTTTCCAACACGATGAATCTTCATTTAAAAATATTCTAATATATTTTCCAACCCGTATACTCTTATTTTCAAGTACCATCACATTCCGAATTCCAAACTTCAAATCGGAAATCTTCCAGAACCGTTCCAAAAAATATTCAAGATATTACACAGGTCTAGGGGTCTCGCTATCCCACTAGCCCAATACCCAAGATCTAGGGGCATATGTTATCTCTAGTCCTATATCCCGTGTGCATACGTACTGGATTGGTTACCGTTATTCCAGATTGGCTGCCGATATCTGTCAATTCCATATCTGAATCAAGTTACATATGCGGTGGGTTTTTACGCTGACCGGCGTAATCACACGCGTATAACGCAAGTACACGTATCGTTCAAGTAGTATAAAAGTATCGATCCCATGAGGACTTAAAACCTTTTGTTATTAATTTATGAAGTTAAATGTTTACAAGTATCTAATGGATTGGTTGTTTGATTGGGTGGTGACTTTAAAACTTAAAACAAGTAAATAAAATTGCTTGAAAGTAGATTGAAGAAAATTCAAATTTATAAAACTATCCATGATTGTGAATCCTTCCAATATCTTTTTAAAGATGAAGTGGTTATTTTACATTAATCATATTCCTATTTTAACCAAGTTATCTGAATTTATTAAGATTAAGTTCCAATTATGGTTACCCCCGCTCCATAGGTATATTCCTATCCTGTAAGGAAATGTATTAAATGGTTATTTATCCTCAAGGAAGATCGTGGGCTATTAAGTCTAAGGTCTTAAACCTAAAATCTATTTTCCAAGTTCATTTTAAGTTTACCGAATCAATCTTATTAATGGCAGTTAACAAGATGCATTAAGACAAAGGCTCAATAAATAAACTTTTATATTACCCAAACCGTAATTTAACCCCTTATAAACTGGTAATATTGGACTTCATCACAACCCCAGATAACTGGCTTAGTTACGACACATATTTACGGGTAGAAAAAACTTAAATAAAATAAAAGACAAAAAGTAAATGCTGAAAAGTAAATTGCTGAAAAGTAAATGACGGAAAGTAAATGCTGAAATTAAATACTGAAAATTAAATGCTGAAAAGTAAATGTTGAAAGTAAATTGCTGAAAAGTAAATGCTGAAAGTAAATTGCTAAAAGTAAATTGCTGAAAATAAATGCTGAAAGTAAATTGCTGAAAAGTAAATAAAGTAAAAGTACAATAAAAGAAAATGCTGAGGTAAAAGGATCCACTTTTATTACTACTATTTTAGATATCTCCCTTAATATAATATATTAACTTTGCGTGATCCTGATTAAGTCAAATTAATAATTAATTACCAACCGACCAACCAGGCGATATCCATGCTTAGTCAGGTTAAAACCAATTTATAATTAATTACCAACCGACCAATATGGCGGTATCCTCGTTAAGTCAGATTTTAAATAGTTATTATATTATAATTAAGGGAGATTAATCTAAGTAGCAATAATAAAAGCTTTACCTTTTACCCCAGCAAGGGGGAGTTACCTCTTCATTACTTGAAAAGTAAAAACTGAAAAAGTAAAGAAATAAAAGTATTGTGCGTAAAAGTAAATTCCGAAAGTAAAAACTGAAAAGTAAAGAAAAGAAAGTGCGAAAGCGGAAATTAATTACTAAAAGCTGTAATAAACAAACGATACAATCTTCTTAGTTATTCTTAAGGAATTTCGAAGAAGAATGTATGAATTTACAAATGAAATGGCTTGGTATTTATAGGCAAAATTTTGCCTCCATCAAATCATCCACCAAATCCATTATTAATTGCTCCCAATTACTCCACTAATTCCTATCATGTTTGGTGGGAGTTTGACTATTTTTATTTTATTTATTTATTTATTTGCTTTGAAAATGACTTTAATAATTACACATAACAAACTTCTGGATGTTTCATCAATTTCGGTCATGAAATCCTCAGAATTCGAAATTATTTTGTTCTTCAAAGTTGTAGATCTTTGAGTCTTCTTTAATCTGGAACCTGAATCCGCTCAATCCAATATTGGAGTAAGAAGTTATACCCAAAATACGACAGTTGCAAAAAATTGGAATTTCTGAAACTGTACTTCGTTAGAACACCCTTTCAAGTTTCCAATCTCCAAAATTAATATGTCAAGTCCAATTTTTTCCCTTGTTTGACCCAAATTTCGTCCTAAATGATTTCATTGAGTCCCAATATCATTTTATCTGCAAAATAAACTAAAACACATCAAAACGTTCATCAAACCCGAGAAACTAAACAAAATATTAAGTAAAATGGGCGGTAAATATTGATATATTTTCCGCTCATCATACCCCCAAACCTAACATTTTGCTAGTTCTCGAGCAAAACAACAAAATAAAATTAAAATTAAACTAAGCCACTTTCATAGGGATCACAGTTGCATTTAGCGTATGCAACAAGCCTTTAAACCCCTAGGTGTCCCTAGTGGACGAGTTGTAGTCTTGTGAGGGTTTACAGCAATGATACCCACAAACATTTTACAAAAGTAAAAAGATAGTAAAATTTATACACACAAAAGTAAAAAGACAAAAGAAAAGAGAATAAAAAAGTTAGTGACTAAAAGGGTGAAACTTCTTATCTAAGTCAATAATTATTTTATTTCTTTCTAAATTACGGAATAAGTAAATTCTCTGTTTATTTTTACCATTCTTCATATATACAACCAACAAAATATTAATCAACTCATTTTGCCCACAATAGTCACAAGTGCAGTTGAAAAGAGAGTAATATTTTTATCCTAAAGTTATATTAGAATTCACACCTTTTTTTAAGCAATGGAATAATTTTCTTACTTTTCTGATTTTTTTTCTTTGATTTTGATTTTTATTTATTTATATACAATATCATCCATCTATGTAGCGAGTTTTGGGTTAGTGACTCCCAACTAGTTGGCTTTAGGGCACTATGTGTTAAGACACCCATACATACTTAATTACTCATACTTCAGATATATATATATATATATATATTTTTTGGCAACATATTCGATCCATATAATGAGCTTTGGGTCAGTGACTCCCAAACCAGTTGGTTTTAGGGCACTAGGTTTTAAGACATCCTTACAGACTTAATAACTCGGATCTCACACGTTTTTTAATTTTTTATACATTTTTTTATTTTTTTTATCCCATCGCTTTTTTATATGCTTCCTCCAATTAAACTATAGCACTGAATATTACAAACTTTTCAATTATAGCTCATGTCTGTATGTTACTATGTATGTTGATAATACCTGTCAACTGAATATATGAAGATTCATTTTAGTCAGTATTATAGAGAATTCACAAATTAAATTATTCAAAAGGAAATAAACAAAAATTAACTTGTTCTGAAATAGGTTGAGATACGTCTCAGGAGTGGAATTTCCTTACACAGCTATCTCACACCAATTTCACCTGATTAATCAAATAAAAAAACAAAAATACAAAATATTTTTTTGGTTTGTTGTAAAATTTTTCAAAATTTTTTTTTTGGCTTTTTCGAAAAATTTTGACTAAAAATAAAACAATAAAAACAAGATACAATTTAACTATTCTCCTTCCCCAAACCTAAATGAGACATTGTCCCCAATGTCTTAAACAGTAGAAGAAGAGTTTAGAAAACCGTACCTGGTTAGCTGAAATTCTACATCTAAATGAAAAGTTAAAGGTTAAGATCCAGATTAATTCGACGCCTTTTACCACGATCATTATCTGATCAGTTTATCTTGGAAAGAATGGGGGTCAATTTGAGGTTCAAAGACTAAGATTTGGTCAATTAAATCTGGGGCAGTTCTGGCAGTAAATATGAGTTCTTTTACAGGATTTGACATGAACCCATTTCTCCGGGCATCATCAAGAAACACACAAAGAAAATCATAAACCCATCAACATTGTGCAGTCCAAGCGGTTTCTGGTGTATGTTCAAGTTTGCCCAATATAGTACTGTAAAAATTTCCTCCATTGTGCCAAAGCCTCATGGCAAAGTAATAAGAGCATCAGCACGGTTAATCATCTCTACCAGTCGTTCAGACATACCTGGCACGATTAGTTCCTCGCCGTTTGATGATCCAATAAGATTCACCTCCGCCAAGGGTTTTGGGATGATTCCCAAGACTTGACTGTCTCCATCCTGTACAGCCTTTGAAACGATCCCCATTAGTCCAAGATTGCCTCCTTCATATACTAGGTGCATATTCCTTTCAGCTAAGACTCGACCCAATTCCTGTGCTGCAGCTATATATTCTGGTTTAACACCAACACTGGTACCACAAAACACACAAATGTTTACAACTCGTCTTCTTGAAGTGGCTTCCATATTTTTATGTTTCTTTTTTCAGCTCTGTATGCCTTCAAGAGTGCAATGATGAGTTGAATTTATAGAACCTGAAAAGGGTGAGTAATAATAGCACAAATATCTTCCAAAGGACGATTAGTGGCAAAATAGTAAATCGTGAAAGGTCAAAAAGTAGCCTGGATCTGTCGGAGAAAATAACAAAACAAATCACAATTATTAGAAAAGACAAAGAGATATAATATTTACAATAATGTAACGACTTGAATGACGTCTATGCGTCAGGGACAAGCTTCCAATCCAATTTTCTTATAAATTGGCAAACATGGTCCTTCAGAGTCAGATTCTCGAGACTTAACTGTTGTCTTTCTTTTCGGAATTGTGTATGTATTTTGCGAATGGCTATATGAACATATCCACTGGGATGCGTCTCAAGAGTCAAAGATATATCATCTAAAGACTCATTACTCAAGCCATCCCTAATGAATTTAATTTTATCTTCGCGATTATCAGATACCATTCCTAAAGAACGACAACGAGTATTGCAATTCCAGCGTGCACATTTGTAACAAACACCCATTTGCTTAGCTCTACGTTTCTTTGCATATGTGCTTCTTCCAAAACCAGGCAAATAAGAATTACAAGAATCAGAATACTCACCTGCTAATCGGACCCGTGCTTCGATTACCCAACGAATGTCAATAGGAATATCATGGATCCTCAGAAGTCTCATTCGTTCCATGCGAGCTTTGTAGACCTTCATCAGAGAATTTTGAGGGAGAGAAGGAAATTGCTTGTGAAGATTTGTGATAGCTTCTTCCATCCTGAAATGTGTTTTAACCTGCAAAAACTAAACACACAAAAATTAAAAACACACACATCACACAATATATACACAAATTGCTTGGGTTGCCTCCCAACTAGTGCTAAGTTTAATGTCGTCAGCTAGACATGATTGCTCGAACGTTATGCTGGATCTGAAAGTGTGACACTTTTTTTGTCGCTAATTGATTCTCCCCAATAAGTGTGACACGATGGCTGTTAACTTGAATGTGTTGTTGGACTTGGGGTTGTTATCTCAACAACTCTGTATGGTAACACCTGAGTAATCACAAATGGATCTGACCACTTTGATTTCAGCTTTCCAGGAAAAAGTTTCAGTCGTGAATCGTATAACAACATATGCTGTCCTGGCTCCAATTATCTGCGCACTATTTTTTTTATCATGCCATTCTTGGGGTCTTCTTTGTACAGTTTGGCATTTTCATAAGCCTATAGGCGAAATTCCTCCAATTCGTTGAGTTGGTGAAGTCTTTTCTCTCCTGCAGCTTTCAGTGCCCAGTATGCCTTATGTTCAAGCTCAACTGGTAGATGGCATGCTTTTCCATACACCATTAATATGGGGACATACCAATATGTGTCTTGTAAGCTGTTCGGTAAGCCCATAATGCGTCATCTAGTTTTTCAGACCAGTCCTTCCTTGTTGATCCAACGGTTCTTTCCAAGATTCGTTTGATCTCCCTGTTTGAAACTTCCACCTGTCCATTTGACTGTGGATGATAGGCAGTGGAAACCTTATGAGTAACTCCGTATTTGGATAGGAGTGCATATAAGTATCTGTTGCAGAAATGTGAGCCACCATCACTGATAATCGCCCGAGGTGTCCCGAAGCGAGTGAAAATATCTTTTTAAGGAATTTGATCACCACTTTTGAATCATTGGACGGTAGTGCAATCGCTTCAACCCATTTGGAGATGTAGTCTACTACAACTAGTATGTACAGGTTTCCGAATGATGGAACAAATGGTCCCATAAAATCAATACCCCATACATCAAATTTCTCCACTTCCAGAATTTTTTGCAAAGGTTCTTCATTTCTTATGGAAATATTTCCCGTTCTCTGGCACCTATCATATTAAAGAGCAAATAGATAAGCATCTTTAAAAAGAGTGGGCCAGAACAAACCTAATTGTAGGACTTTGGCTGCAGTTTTGTTTCCACTGAAATGTCTGCCGTAAGGTGATGAATGGCAATGCTGCAGGACACTATTGACCTCCTCATGTGGAACACACCGTCTCAATAATTGATCCGCACAGTGTTTGAACAGGTACGGCTCATCCCAGACATAGTGCTTGACTTCTTTGAAGAATTTCTTCCTTTGCTGAGTTGTCCATTCCAATGGCCATTTTCCAGAAACTATGTAGCATACCAAGGGACTTCCTGCTGTTTCATAACAAATAGCTGTTCATCTGGAAAAGTTTCTTTGATTGTCAATTCTTTGCCAACTGTTTCTCCATTCTCGAGCCTTGATAAATGATCTGCCACCTGGTTTTCTGTTCTTTTCCTGTCTCTGATCTCCACGTCAAATTCTTACAGAAGAAGTATCCAACGGATCAATCTGGGCTTGGCATCTTTCTTCGCGATCAGATACTTGATTAGTGAATGATCTGTGTAGACCACCACCTTGGGACCCAACAGATATGATCGGAATTTATCAAAAGTGAACACAACTGCAAGCAACTCCTTTTCAGTGGTTGTGTAGTTGAGTTGAGCTTCATTCAGAGTTATGCTGGAGTAGTAAATGGCATGGAAAATCTTTGCTTTGCGTTTTCCTAAAACTGCACCTACAGCAAAATCACTAGCATCACACATCACCTCAAATGGAAGGGTCAAGTCTGGTGCTACTATGATGGGGGTAGAGACCAGCTTCTGTTTTAGGATCTCAAAGGCTTCCTGAAATTCTTTGGTGAATTTGAAAGGCACATCTTTCTCCAGAAGATTCCAAAGAGGTTTTGCAATTTTTGAGAGGTATTTGATAAATCTCCTGTAAAAGCCAGCATGTCTGAGAAAACTCTGAATCCCTTTAACATATATGGGTCGAGGTACTTTTTCAATTGTCTCGATCTTTGCTTTGTCTACCTCGATTCTCTTTTGTGAGATCCGATGTCCAAGAACAATGCTTTCTGCACCATAAGATGACATTTCTCCCAATTGAGTACCAAGTTTGTATCTTCGCATTTGTAAAACATGTTCCAGATTTTACAAGCAGTGGTCAAAAGAATTTCCAAACACAGAAAAGTCATCCATAAAAACCTCCATACTCTGTTCTAGCATGTCTGAGAAGATGGCCATCATGCAACGTTGGAATATGGCAGGAGCATTACATAGTCTAAATGGCATTCTGTGGAAAGAAAAAATACCTTACGGACATGTAAATGTAGTTTCTCCTATTCTTCTGGGGCGATGACAATCTAATTGTACCCCGAGTATCCATCCAGAAAGTAATAGAACTCATGTCTCGCCAGTATGTCTAGCATCTGATCAATAAATGGCAGTGGAAAATGATCTTTCCTTGTTGCTTTGTTCAGCTTTCGGTAGTCTATGCATACTCTCCATCCAATCACCGTTCTTGTTGGAATCAGCTCGTTCTTTTCATTTGTGACTACAATAATTCCTCATTTCTTTGGTACACACTGCATAGGACTCACCCAACTACTGTCTGAGATGGGGTAGATGATGCCAGCATCCAACCATTTGATGATTTCTTTCTTCAAGACCTCCTTCATGATTGGATTGAGTCTCCGTTGATGCTCCACTGTGGGTTTGTACTCGTCATTCATCAGAATTTTATGCATGAAAAATGATGGACTAATGCCTCGAATGTCTGCTATAGTCCAGCCAATGGCTCTTTTGTGTTCTCGTAACACTCTCAGCAATTTTGCTTCCTGCTCCAATGTTAGTGAAGAAGAAATAATAACAGGTAATTCAGAAAAGTTTCCAAGAAATGCATACCTGAGATGGCTCGAAAGTAACTTCAGTTCCAGCTGCGGTGGTTCTTCAATTGAGGGCTTGATTCGATCTTTCTTCGGAAGTTCCAGACTTTCCACTGGTGGTGTCGATTTGAATTGGAATGGCTTGTCAAGATAGTTGATACATTCCAGAATTTCAGCATCTAGCTCGCTGTCAGTCATGTTGGTGATACAAGCTTCAAGTTTATCCGTGGGAATTGTATCAGTATCCTGAATGATACTATCAACATCATCAATTCTGAAACATTCTTCCTCATTTTCATCACTCGGGAATTTCATGGCTTTGAAAACATTAAGGTAACTTCTTGGTCCTGCAATTTCATAGTTAGTTCTTTTTTGCACATCAATCACAGTTCGACCTGTAGCCAAGAATGGTCTCCCAAGGATGATATGAACATCTTTGTCTTCTTCCATGTCAAGGATAATGAAATCTGCTGGGAGAATGAGTTTGTCGACTTTGACCAGCACATTTTCAACGACACCTCTCGGAAATGCGAGTTTCGATCAACAAGTTGTAGAGAGACTGAGGTAGGCATTGCTTCTCCGATTTGTAGTTTCCTGTAAATAGAAAAAGGCATCAAATTAAAACTTGCACCTAAATCACATAAAGCTTTACCGATATAATGTTCTCCAATGGTACAAGGAACTGTGAAACTGCCAAGATCTTTCAACTTTGGGGGAAGTTTCCTCTGAATGATGGCGCTGCATTCCTCCGTCAATGCTACTGTCTCATAATCTCCCAATCTCCATTTTTGTGAAAGAATGTCTTTCATGAATTTGACATAGCTGGGCATTTATTCCAAGGCTTCTGTAAATGGAATGTTGATATGCATCTTTTTGAAGACCTCCAAGAATCGAGCAAACTGTTTATCCAATTTATTTTTCTGGAGTCGTTGAGGAAAATGTGGAGGTAAAGTGATTCTTTCTTGATCTTTTTCCTTTTTCTTTTTCCTCCATCTGTGGAACTACTTCTTTTGGAACTTCTTCAATGGTTTCCTTGATTCCAACATCTTTGTTGATTTCAGTACCGCTTTTAAAAGTAATGGCTTGACATTACTCCTTCCATCGGTTCATTGGATTTGGTTCTGTGTTGCTGGGAAGATTTCCTGGCGGTCTGTAACTCTGAGCATTGGTCAGTTGTCCCATTTGATTTTCCAGTGCTTTAATAGAGGCTGAATGGCTTTGATTCAATGCTACTTGATTTTGAACCATAGCTGCTAAAGCATCGTATTTTGCTTCTTGTTTCTTCAACTGGGCCAGCACTTCTGTTTTCCTGGTTCTTTTTCATGCTCTTGGCTTTTATTTGGTTGTTGGAATCCAGGTGGTGGGTAGTTCTTTTGCCCTGAATTGTTGCTCCATGCAAAATTTGGGTGATTCCTCCACCAAGGGTTATAGGTGTTGGAATATGGATTGTTCCATTGTCTGTTGAAATTGTTGACATAGTTCACTGTCTCTTCTTGTTGGTTGTAAGATTCTGACTCAGGTACTCCTCCAAATGGTGAACTTGTGGATCCACCATTAACTTTCAAATCACATCCAGCTTGGAATTCAGTGCTGTGTTGGCTCCAACTTCATAAATTCCTGCAATTCTTTGGATCATGCTCCTTTCTGTTGGCCATAAAGAATTGTTGTTGGCCATTTCTTCAATTAAGTCCCAGGCCTGATCTTCTCATTTTTCCATCAAAGCTCCTCCAGCAGCAGCATCAATTGTGGTTCTCATTATTCCAGAAAGTTTATTGTAGAAGGTTTGGACTTGTAGCCACTTTGCGATCTCATGATGAGGACATTTCCCGGAGTAAATCTTTGAATCATTCCCAAGCTTCGCAAATGGATTCTGAATCTTGTTGCACGAAGGATGTGATGTCATTCCTCAACTTTACAGTTGTGGCTGGTGGAAAGTACTTTGTAAGGAATTTGGTGGCTAGAGTGTTCCAAGTTGTGATGGAACCTCCTGGTAATGACGTAGCCAAGCTTTAGCTCTGACTTTCAGGGAATATGGAAAAACCTGCAGTCTCATTGCTTCTTCAGCTGCTCGGTTGTAATTGAAAGTACCTATAGGACACGGAAACTGGGCGACGCATGTTGTTCTAGGCTCGCGGCCCAGTCGGGAGTACGGAGTAGCCCGCGGGGGACTAAACCGGAGAATAATGGAGTCGCCACCCGGTGTGAACCGTGGAACAGGGAAAATGATTTAAGGCCGCACTCACCCCTCGCAAAGGAAGACCTCAAACTGTTGGGTTTAGAATGGTCCCTTACTTATGCCACTTGTAATGAAATGATTTGTGCAATAATCTAACCAAGCCTAAGAAACATATTTCCAAGGATAATTTACTCATAAGTTCGCATGCATAAGTACAAGGCTCATATATATGTTCACATGTAACACATTTTCATATTTGCATACAACCTATTTGCATATAATCTATGTCTAAATTTACATGCATAAAGGTAAATTGAAATACGGCAAGCATACAACTTCATAAGCACACCATATTCATGGATACAGAAACGCAAGGAAATGGCAATTGCACATCGTGCGTAAAGGATAACGTACCTATAGCTAAATCATGCTTGAACACAATCTCACGAACCACATCAAATAGATAAATGCGGGAATATAAATAGATGATGACGGTGAGAGTGTCAACGATGGAATAGTATGATTAATTACATGATACAAGAGAAATCACCCAAGAAACAATTATCCATGACATGAGATGAAAAAGAATCAGTTCAGTGTATGTGCATTCGTGTAGCGTTTTAAAATATGTTCGAACGGTAAACAGAGGGTTGGCGTTCGTATAACGTTTGATAACGCATTCGAACGGGACAAGACCCGATGAAACAAAAATGCATGCGCATTCGAGTAGCGTTTGTAAACACGTTCGAACGGGAAATAGAAGGTTCGCGTTCGTATAGCGTTCGAGAACGCGTTCGAATGGGACAGGACCTGATGCATGATAGACGACGCAAACACATACACAGATGCACAATGTAGGACCTCATGTGCCCGATTGAACTCATTCTCATTCAATCGAGCATACCTCGTCCGGCACGGCAAAATATCGTGGTAAAGGTAGCCTTCGGGCATTTTCCCTCGGATAGAGGACCTTTAATCCACCCTAGTTAGCCCATGTGCATTAGAATGCAATACATGCATAAATAGAACAATGATATACATAAAGTCAATGACATAACAAAAGGCGCGGCAAAACATCGTAGTAAGGTAGCCTTCAGGCATTTTTCCTCGAATAGAGGACCTTTATTCCACCCTAGTTAGCCCATGCGCATCACATCACAATACATAGAAAGTAAAGACAATAATATAGGACTTCGTATGCTCGGTTGAACATATCTAACATCCAACCAAACATACTTTGTCCGGCGCGGCAAAGTATTGGCGTAAAGGTAGCCTTTTGGACTTTTCTTCCCTCAAATGGAAAACCTTTAGACCAACATACTAAGCCCATGCGCATTAGAATGCAATATATGCATAAATAGAACAATGATATGCATAAAGTCAATGACATAACAAAAGGTGCGGCAAAACATCATGGTAAGGTAGCCTTCAGGCATTTTCCCTCGAATAGAGGACCTTTAATCCACCCTAGTTAGCCCATGCGCATCACATCACAATGCATAGAAAGTAAAGACATCAATATAGGACTTCGTATGCTCGGTTGAACATATCTCACATCCAACCAAACATACTTTGTCTGGCGCGGCAAAGTATTGGCGTAAAAGTAGCCTTTTGGCCTTTTCTTCCCTCAAATGGAAAACCCTTAGACCAACATACTAAGCCCATGCGCACTATATCATCAATACAAACAAATAATCGTACGGAAATTAAATGGCGGAAATAAAAACGCATATAATAAACAAACAAGATAAAATATATCGAAATATGTGCCGTTTGCCCAAGTGGTACGTGGAGTGTATCCCAATAGTACAGACCGCACTACCGTCCATTCGGATTCGGCTACGGAATTTACGTCTGGGTTTCCATCCTATATACCACAAGAGACGACACATTTTCCATTCATTCAAGGGCCACAACACACATCAATCAACGACTCTCATGCGAAGAAAATTCAACAAACAATCAAAATATAAATGAAAAATAAATAAGGAAATGTGCCCTCAGGTCTAACCTTTATGTCGACTCTCAGAAGCACGTTACAAGGCCGTCGGAAGGGCTAAAACTCCACAACTTTTCTGGTTCGCTGGTTCACTTCTTTCCTCGCTGTTTCACTGCTCGAGCTACTGTTTTCACTCTGTTTCGCTGCTGTTTTTACTGCTGCTTTTTAGTCACTATTTTTGCTGTATAAGGCTACTGTTTTGTGGTTTTTAAAGGGATTAGGGGGTGCTTTTTTGCGGTTTCTTTTAGGGGTTTTAAAGTGCAGTTTTTGTTACTGTTTTTTATGATTTTAGCTACTGTTTTAGGGTGATTTTTCGGTGATCATGGGGTTGTATGGGGCTGCTGTTTTCGGTGGATGTAGGGACTGTATGGGGCTGTGTATTCGGTGGTTTAGGTTTCTATTTGGGGGAATGTTTCAAGGGTGGTTTGTGCGGCAATGGAGATGGTGTTTTGCATTGTGGTTTTGCGGCAATGAGAGGGGAATTTGGGGTGATGTTATCGGCAATGTGAAGAGAAGAGAAGATAATTTTTTTGTTGCTTCTTTCTTGGAGTTAGGCGTGAAGTCTAGGCTTTTCTTTGTTGTGTATCGTGAATCAGAGATGAGGGGGAAGTGTTGGAATTTGGTTTCTTTTATAGACAAATGCTAGGGCTTCTCCTTGTTTGAAAAGGAAAGAATCAATTAGTGTCTTACAAGGAAAGTCTAATATTTGATTGGGGGACATGTCTTGGCTAGATTAGGAATATGATATATTTAATTTGTTTTGTTTAGGAATGAGATTTGTTTAGTTAGGAATATAATATACTTGATTGATTTTAATTAGGCATGATTTTATTTGATATTTATTTTAATTTGGTATATGATTTTTAGATTTTATTAATTCCCCATGTGTTAAATATGCATTTTATTAATTTGGATGTGTTTCAAGTGGGCTTGGGCATGAATGGGCTTGGTGTGGGCGTGTGGCTTGGCTTTGGAGGTGGGCTTGGTGTGTGTGTGGGCTAGGTGTGTGGCTTGCGGGGGTTTTTGGGCTAAAGTGCTTTAAAACGGAAGTCCAATGAGTGAGCCCAAAGCTAAACAAGCGAATAAAATCTAACAAAATCCTGATTCCCTTCCGACGTCCGTTTCCCGCGACTTCCTCGACTTAAAAGGTAGTGTCTCCAAATGAGACTCATCATAGGGACTTATATGTAAAAAAAAATGTAGTGCCTACAGTACCGTAAACTTCCAGGAAGTTGCTGATGTGGGCATCAGGATCTTCGGTTGCATTTCCCCCAAACTGTACTGACTGCTGAATCATCTGGATGCATGTTTTGATGTCACCCGCATTTGCTGGTAAAGGAGGAAGTACAATACAAGAAATAAGTTCGTCAACCACAGGAATGGTTCTGTCTCGAATGGGAATTGGTGGTGCAACGTTCAAAGGTTCATGTTCCATGTTAATGATTGCTTCTTGTCCTTCTCGCCTTTCCCTTCTCAATTGTCTGATGGTTCTTTCAATCTCTGGGTCAAGCGGTCGAAGTTCAAAGCTTCTGGTTCGTCTCATTTAGTGTTTGAGAACCTGAAACACAATAAAACAAAAACAATAAGTAAAAAGAAAATTAGATACAAGTAAAGGTATCTAACCTCAAAATTAATAGTGAAAGATAAATAAGTCCCCGGCAACGGCGCCAAAAACTTGACCGGCGTAATCATACACGTATAACGTAAGTGCACGTATCGTTCAAGTAGTATAAAAGTATCGATCCCACGAGGAATTAAAACCTTTTGTTATTAATTTATGAAGTTAATGTTTAAAAGTATCTAATGGATTGGTTGTTTGATTGGGTGGTGACTTTAAAACTTAAAACAAGTAATAAAATTGCTTGAAAGTAGATTGAAGAAAATTCAATTTATAAAACTATACAGGGTTGTGAATCCTTCCAATTTCTTTTTAAAAGATGAAGTGGTTATTTTACATTGGTGTAATATATTGGTTTATTAACCTGGAACACGAAATTATGTAAAAGCCTCTTCCGATGGTCAAATACAAATACCCAGTATAATCCAATTAATCATATTTCTATGTTAACCAAGTTATCTAAATTCATTAAGATTAAGTTCCAATTATGGTTACCCCCGCCCGACAGGTATATTCATATCTTGTAAGGAAATCTATTAAAGGGTTATCTATCCTCAAGGAAGATCGTGGGCTATTAAGTCTAAGGTCTTAAACCTAAAATCCCTTTTCCAAGTTCATTTTAAGTTTACCGAATCAATCTTATTAATGGCCAGTTAACAAGATGCATTAAGACTAAGGCTCAATAAATAAACCTTTATATTACCCAAATCGTAATTTAACCCCTTATAAACCGGTGATATTGGACTTCATCACAACCCCAGATAACTGGCTTAGTTACGACACATATTTACGGGTAGTAAAAACTTAAATAAAATAAAAGACATAAAGTAAAATGCTGATGAAAGTAAATTGCTGAAAAGTAAATGACGGAAAGTAAATGCTGAAATTAAATACTGAAAATTAAATGCTGAAAAGTAAATGCTGAAAAGTAAATTGCTGAAAAGTAAATTGCTGAAAAGTAAATGCTGAAAAGTAAATTGCTGAAAGTAATAAATTAAAAGTACAATAAAAGAAAATCCTGAGGTAAAAGGATCCACTTTTATTACTACTATTTTAGATATCTCCCTTAATATAATATATTAACTTTGCGTGATAATTACTAACCATCCATATATGTGGTATCTTGTTTAAGTCAAATTAATAATTAATTACCAACCGACCAACCAGGCGGTATCCATGCTTAGTCAGGTTAAAACCAATTTATAATTAATTACCAACCGACCAATATGGCGGTATCCTCGTTTGTTCAGATTTTAAATAGTTATTATATTATAATTATGGAAGATTAATCTAAATAGCAATAATAAAAGCTTTACCTTTTACCCCAGCAAGGGGGAGTTACCTCCACATTGCTTGAAAAGTAAAAACTGAAAAGTAAAGAAAGAAAATTATTGTGCGTAAAAGTAAATTGCGGAAAGTAAAAACTGAAAAGTAAAGAAAAGAAAGTGCGAAAGCGGGAATTAATTACTAAAAGCTGTAAATAAACAAACAAGATACAATCTTCTTAGTTATTCTTAAGGAATTTCAAAGAAGAAGGTATGAATTTACAAATAAAATGGCTTGGTATTTATAGGCAAAATTTTGCCTCCATCAAATAATCCACCAAATCCATTATTAATTGCTCCACTAATTACTCCACTAATTGCAATCATGTTTGGTGGGAGTTTGACTATTTTTATTATTTATTTATTTATTTGCTTTGAAAATGACTTAAATAATTACACATAACACACTTACGGATGTTTCATCTATTGCGGTCATGAAATCCTCAGAATTCGAAATTATTTTGTTCTTCAAAGTTGTAGATCTTTGAGTCTTCTTTAATCTGGAATCTGAATCAGGTCAATACAATATCGGAGTAAAATGTTATGCCCAAAATACGACAGTTGAGAAAAACTGGAATTTCTGAAACTGCACTTCGTTAGAACACCCTTTCAAGTTTCCAATTTCCAAAATTAATATGTCAAGTCCAATTTTTGCCCTTATTTGACCCACATTTCGTCCTAAATGATTTCATTGAGTCCCAATATTATTTTATCTGCAAAATAAACTAAAACACATCAAAATGTTCATCAAACCCGAGAAACAAAACAAAATATTAAGTAAAAGGGGCGGTAAATATTGATATATTTTCCGCTCATCATGCGTCATACCTCCAAATCATAAAATCATACCGGTTAAATCATTTCATCATTAAATAATTTTTCTGAAACCAAGCTTTATCAAAAAGCTTAAATCACATGTCTCAACTCGAGTGAAATCAACATTTCAAGTAAAAATCAATTTAGTCAAATGATCTGCAAAATCATATATGAAATCATAATTAAAACTCTGAAATAAGTACTTCACTCACACATACACAATAGTTAAGGCATCCAGGAACACACGATCAAGACAACACATACATATGAGCTGGTTCACACATACAATACTCGTATATAACTCATTACCTATTTAGAATAGGTATGAAATGAATGTCGTCCGAATAGATTTCCTAACTCGTTCGGGTATTACACCACAAAATCATTAATCAATTAAACATACCCAAACATATACATGCTCGTCGTCCCCCAAGCCACTGAACTAGGGGTGCGGATCTATACTACCCTCCAAGCTCTGAAACTAGGATCTAGGGGCATATGTCATCCTTAGTCCTGAAATAAGATCCGGTGGCATTACGTATCACCGTCCACCCATACGCCTAACTAGAGCCAAGAATGCAAAACCATGACTTTGGGGCGTTACATATGTTGGGAAATCTCTAAGTCCCGAGGATCGAATAAAGCATAGAAACATACATGTGAATACACGAGGAAGTTGCAGAATACTTACATCGAGCGGTTGAGCGATGCGACGAAGAACAAAAATCTTTTCTGCCCTTCTTGGAAGTCTCGGCAGTCCACTGTTTTGGCTCCTCCATTTTCGGTCCAAGCTCCAAGCTTTTGGGTGGTGATTCCAAGCTCACAAGTTGGTTTCCCTATCACCTTCGCAAGACCCAAATGGTGTGCTAGAATTTAGGAATTTTTGCCATAAAAATCCCTTATTTTCTCCTTGTGTTTCACGGTAAAACCAGAAGAAAAACAGAAGGAAAAGCAGCCATGAGGCCGTGAGAGAGAGGAAGAAAGAATGAGAGAGAGAGTTGTTGTGTGTTAGTTGAAAATTGATTTCTAAAATCTATTAAAAAAACATATACCAAATTTTGTAAAAAGCTTTCCAAAAGTCAACACAAAATTTGGCTCCAAAATGGCATTAAATGATATCAACCACTCACATCACTATTTACATCAATCAATCAATCAAGTGACAAGTTGTCACATCACTCAAAGTGACTAATGATTTGACGCTTGATGTGACTTGTGTGCCGCACTCGAATTCGAAATGTGAATGCGCTCGCAAACACTCCCAGGCTCGGGTTCGCTAATTTCAAATTAACGAATTTTCCGTTGCGACGTAATTAAATAATTATGCCTAGCAATATCACTATTCACGTCGCTAACGAATTAATCCTAAATTAACTCGTTCGCCCGAATTAAAATCTAATTTCAATTCCGCGTCGAAATCCAATTCTTATAATATATCGAATATATTATTTTATCGATTAATTCCAAATTAATCGTTATCTCTCTTTATATAATATTTTATACCAGATAAAATATCTCCGTAATTAATCCCAGATTAATTTTCTCTCTCATCTAATTAATCCCAGATTAATTAAAGTGCGAGTCATACGTCATCGGTGAATCTTCGGGAAGCGAACTGTGAGATCCCCGGATATGTTGGCAGTAAATCCGGTCGTCGGACTATCGGAACACGTAAGTACCTAGTACTATGTTTGTACCGATTTACAAGACAACGTTGGCTTCTAGTAAAGCGCCATGCCTACCCAATTCTCCAGAAATATCCTTACAGGAATATGTGATCTATATCAGGCGTAGTATACGGAGTATTGCGTATTTCGATCCAGCATCGATGTCACATGCTAGACCTGGGGATGGAATTGTGTTTGCCCCGTATGAATCACATATCGGATCTCTGGTAACTAGTCTCTATAATCGGATAAACATGACCTAGTCATTTTATCCCGATAGCTGCAGCATATAAGAGAACGAGTTTCGTATCCTACGTGACCATCATCTCCACTATGACTAGAGTGATACTTTCGTCTTGACATCACACCCAACACACTACGATTCTCAATATACCCAGCAGAGGCGTACACAGAACCTGTTAAAGCCCTGGACGACCTAAAACCAAAGCATATTGATTGTCGCAAGTATTAGCTGTGCAAGTCTCAGGTTAAGACCAAATACACCTACCCTGATTTCGGACTTCCATAGACACATAGTCATACTACCAATGGAATTCTGAGGGGTCTATCCAAAGCGAAGCTGTTTTCCGTACCATCGGTAAAACACAACCTCTTACTACACTTGCATGAGTATCCTATACACAAATATATGAGAACTATGCCGTTATGCCCTCACAACGCGCAAAAGTGTAATACTAGTCTTTTTCGCATTATCGATGTCCAATCTCGATAATACTCTGACTATGGATATTTAATGATTAATCCTTCGTGGATTGATACTGTCTCATATCATCTCAATCTAGGAACTAATCATATGGACCTTTCATCATTTATACATCTTGGTGATCTAATCACAAATGATAAGAGAGTAATTTCATTTGTCGCATAGTTAATTTGTACAACAACACCATGATATGTACAAATAGTGACGCTATGGGTCATAACTGTCCAACAACATATCATCGTCCTGCAAAATATGCCACTCATGTCCCTGAAACTAGTGGTCTTGGGGCGTTACGTATCGCTGTCCCCCAAGCCACTGAACTAGAATTAGGGGTGCGGATCTATGCTACCCTCCAAGCTCTGAAACTAGGATCTAGGGGCATCTATCATCCCTAGTCCCGAAATAGGATTTGGGGGCGTTACGTATCGTTGTCCCCCCAGTCCTCTACATGTGCATATGTGCTTTCCGTCAATTCCATCTCTGTACAAGTTACATACTGAGGTGAGTTTTTCCCCTATGCCTCGAAAAACCATAAAACTCATATTTTGAAAAACATTTCCTTTATAAATCATCATTATCTGAAAAATAATTGTAATAAAGTTCTGGCTAACGCCCTACATGCTCAAAACTAAGTCTGATATCAAAACTGTTAAATAAAATTAGTTTTAAGAAAAGAGGTCATCTCACTGTCTTGGAGTTCCGCTAGCCTTTCTTTACTTCGCTGGTGAAACTTGTGGTTACTTGGTAGTAGTATTAATGTGAATTAACAAACAATCCCCGGCAACGGCGCCAAAAACTTGTTGATTTATTTTATTTTATTTTATTATTATTATTTTTGTTTTATTTTTTTCTTACGAGGTGAGTTTGAAAAGAAGCAATGGCAGATCCTGTTAGTGCACTGATAGCTCAAGTATCGTCCCTCACGACTCATCTAGCAGTATTGACAAATCAAATGGGCCAACCGTCTATTGAAGCTGCTTCTGCTAATGGAATGCTTTTATCCAACAGAGTAGCAGGATTTGAACAAGTACAGTATGTGAACAATCGGAACTTCAACAACTATAGAGGCAGTCTTATGCCTAATTATTATCATCCGAATTTTTCATATGCTGATATGGAGAACGTTTTGCAACATCCTCATGGCTTCAATTATCCAAGAGCTGAGCAGAAACCTTCATTAGAAGACCTCATGAGCACGTTTGTAGCTACAGCTTCAGAGAGGTTTGAGAAGAATGAGTCAAGGCTGGATAACATCGAAACACGAATGGGCAATATAGAGGCAATTATGAAATTTTTAGAAGCGTAAATTGGGTTGCTTGTTTCTTCCATGGCCAATCAACAGACATGGGTTTTTCCGAGTGATATTGAAGTCAACCCCAATGAGCAATGTCAAATCAGAAACTGTAGGAGAGGAAAAGAATTTAAAGACACCTCTCAGGACTTATGCAGAAGAAGATGAAATGGTATTTCAGGAGGAAAAAGTTACAGAAGAAGAGAACAAAGGTGAATTGATAATGAGAGGTCAAGATGAAGAAGTCACCTTCAGTGTTTTCAGGGCCACGCCGAGTTCTCAAGGTGATGCAGACTGTCCCAGGGTAGATACAGTAGAAAAGGGAGTTGAAACCAGACAGGGTGAATCAGTAATTCAACAGCCTATGTGCATAATGCAGCCATGCATAAAGGAAGATTCTCTGCAGCTAAACTCGAAAATACTCCCGAAGGGCCTAAAAAGAGGAAAAGAAAGGCCAATTCTCACTTAGAGTTAATTCCTGGAAGATTAAAAAGGAAGCCGAGCCAATTTTGTCGAATGTGCAGTCCAGAATTTCCAATTGGAGGACAATCTACATATCCCGGGGGACCATCTATGGATAAATCACCACAGCCTACCAAGCTGTCTTTTTCATGTCATAAGAACCGTTGGATACTAAAGAAGGAAGATGAGATTACCCGGTTCACTACGTTTAAGCTACCATAACCATTTTGGGTGGTTGCATCTGGCTGAAGACGTTAAACTTAGCGCTAGCGGGGAGGCAACCCTTGCATTTAATTGCATTTATTTATTTTCCTTATTTTTAATTTTTATTTTATTGTGTGCTATTTATTAATTTGCATGTTATTTATGCAGGTAGCATGAGATACACAACGCCCGCGCAACCAAATTCTAACCAGCAAGAGTCTGATCAACTCCATGCACGGTAGTGTTGTTCCTCACTCTTGTTCTTTAATTTTATATTTATCTTACATTGAGGACAATGCAAATTTTAAATTTGGGGGTGTGTGCATGTTGTTTACTTGCTATTTAGTTGTTTAAGTTTGAAAATAAAAATTGTTTTAGTCTTTGATAGTAAAGCATAAATCCTGTGATGATATTGTTTGTTTATTAGTGAAATTTTAGAAATGATAAGGGCCCGATTTACTTTTATCTGATGCCTTGAATAATTGATCTATGTTAGACTCGTAAGCACTTAAAAATAGGTTTTTAGCAGTAAAACTTAAGTAGTTGACAAGGTGACTAGTTGAAGAAATTGCATGTAGATGAATGACCGTTTGCTTAGATATCTATCTTGATTTGCTAGTGTTATAAAGTATGGTATAACTAAAAAGAAAAATGTCTCTAAAGAAAGAAAATAAATCACATATAAGCGTGAAGCTACCCATGGGCGAGTATTAGGACCACCATGAGGAGAAATGCTACCTTAAAGGGTAGGTGAGTTGAAAAAAAAAGTGCAAAAGGAGAAAAGCAAAAAGAGGCAAGAAAAGAAAAGAAAAATCATACCATATTGAGCACAAAATAAAGCAATTACAGAGCATAATTGAGATATCTAGGTTGGTTTGACCCATCGATTCCAATTTTTAAACGAAATCATTGAGTTGGCCTACTTAGGAGTCAAGCTATGACTGCACCTTTACACACACACACCGTGAGTCTAGCTTAGATAATTTATTCAAGAATTTGGATTCGAGTTGCAATTGCGTACTTTGAAGGTTCTCTAATTTCATTTATAAGCTTTCTTTGAGGAAAATTGTATGTGTAACTATCAGGACTATCTTTTGTTATTTTGTTATATTTTTTCATGACCGTGTGTGAATGACGTTTGTGGGTGTCATCGTTGTAAGCCCTCACGAGACTATAACTCGTCCACTAGGGCCGCCTAGGGGTTTAAAGGCTTGTTGCATATGCTAAATGCAATCGTGATCCCTACGAAAGTGGCTTAGGTAATGTAGTTATTTTTATTTGTTTATTTGAATTTAGTTTTTATTTTATCTTGTGCTCGGGACTAGCAAAACCTTAAGTTTGGGGGTGTTTGATAAGTGTGGTTTATACCCACTTATTACGGTATTTTTAGCTTACTGTTTTGTTATATTTCGAGATATTTAAATGTTATTTATAGTTTATTTCATGTTTTATTTGTAGAAGCATTAATACATGGATCGGGGAATAATTGCACGTGTTTTGGGAACTTTCGAGAACACAGGACGAGCAACGGGAGCATTGGCACCATGGCACAGATCATCAGGCGCCATGGCGCCTATATCTCATACAAATCACAGAGAATAAGGTGCCACAGCGCCTAACATTTATAATTGAAGGCGCCATGGCGCCCACTTTCATGATAAATACACATAGCGCCAATTGGAATAAAGAATAGAGGCGCCATGGCGCCTCCTCAATCAATTTGCCCATACATAATCCAGAGGATTCGGCGCCCAGGCGCCAATTTGATAGGCCGCGGCGCTGCGGAAGAAAAAAAGTCAGATGCGATCCAGGAAATTAATTTTAGGGTTTTTAAGATCCCTAATGATACCCAAAGACTCCCAGCCTCAACTATAAATATAACAGTCCATCCAACACTCAAGGGGAGGCTAATACACTGCACAAAACACAGAATTAAATATTTTTAGAGATCCAAGGAGTGGATTGAAGAGCGACAAGAGGAGATTAAGGCGGTGACGTCCGGAGATGAAGAGATTCAATTCAGGTTTTATCTTCTTATTTCTTTCTTAGAACTCTAATGATTTCCATTAGATTCATGGTTTGTGTATCATTGATTTTATCTTTTGTTATGAACTAAACTCCTTAATTCTGGAGAATGGTGTAATCGATGCTTGAACCTTGTAATTGATTGTCAATTTTGTGATGAAGTTTTGTTGATTTATTTATATTCTTTTGAGTTTAATGATTTATGTTTGTTGGCCACAAATATGATGATGAATGTTTAGAATCTATCACTCGAGAGAGGAGATTTTGAATAGATCTAGAGAATATGACCTAAGATTTTATAGAGTTCGAGAGAATCTGTAGTCCTTTGAAGTCGTTAATATAGAATCACAAATCGTAATGAGTTGTTAACTATTGGATTTTTATAGAGATATCGAAGTCTGTAGTTAATGATATTTTCACTCGGCACTCGAGAGAGGGAGTGGATAATTTCGGAGTCTTGACTTATAAACAATATAACCGAACAATGGTAATTGGCATAACAAATACATAGGTGACAGATAGGTGAAATCAGTATCCAGAATCTCTATCGTATTAGTTCCTCCTATCCAATTATTTTTATATTTTATTTATTTATTAAAATCTTTATTATTTATTTTCTAAATAAAGTTAAGATTATCAATTGTAGTACTTAGTGCGAGTTAACACAATCCATGTGGGTTCGACACTCTTAACTCATATTTATACTAAAACTTGACACCGTACACTTGCGGTACGATATAAAAATATCACAACATTCCTGCGATGATCTATCATTGATAGTTTCGATTAAAAAATGGACTAAGAATAAATAGATCAAAATTAAGCTAATGTTCGTTCATTCAAGTATATGCTATCATTTTGAGGGTATCATACTTTTATCATGATGTAATATGTACATATGAGTTTATACGAGACTTATAGGGTAGCCTCTAAAGTGTTCGGGTGAAACTGAAATGGTTAGAAACAGATTTGGGGAATTTTTGTCCTCGCGTCGCGACGCGCATCGTCCAGAGGCGTACCCAAACTTTTACCTTGAGCGCCACGACGCAAGAGCCCTTTGCATCGCGACACGAACCAAACCAGAAACATTTCTTGGAAAATTCCCAGAAACCATGCTTTAATAACCCATATGCTCAACATCTTTCCTTATACATTTCACATAAGCAATTATCTTCAATAATCGTTCAAAACACCATCAATAACATTCTCAACCTCTATTTAGATTCATTCTATATACTCCATTAATCTAAAACCAAAATTAACCATTTGGGGACTTTCTACAATCTTCGTTTTCTTATCACCAAACCCATATAAACATCAATTATTATAATTCATCAATATCATCAACCAAATATAAGATCAAAACACACATATCCAAAAATTGGGTTAGAACTTCTCACCTCATTTCTCTTGGTTTTCCTTCATTCCTCAAGCCTCCATGGATAATTTTTCTTCTTCTTTGTTTGATGAATAAGTGCTTAACACTTTCTTTTTCTTCATTTTTCCTTCTTTTTCTTCTTTCTCCTTTTTCTCTCCAATGTTTTATTCTTTCCTTTCCTTTTCTCTAATTTTGTAATTAGTGAATAGTGTTCCCTTTATATATGAGGGGTTATTTGATATTGGAAAATGGGGAAATATGTGGAAATATGTAGAAGGTTTGAAATTCTTCTAGTTAAGTCCAAAATTACTATTCACCCAAATTTTGATATGTATTTTTTTTGACTTGCTTCTTATCCGATTTTGGAAAAACGTTCAACGCGAAAGTTGTAGATCTCGATCTCAGATTTCCGACGATAAAAAATTTATAAAAAAATCGGTGTTCGTATGTGAAAGTTACGACCCAAATACCATGGGCTGTCCGAAGTGGAATCTTGTAGTGTCTAATATCAGATTCTCGAAGAATTTATCGGTAGTCATCTCATGAGGGTATATGTTTCCAATCATAATTTATATTATGTGAGACTCATCCCACAGTGTATCAGTTAGTCAGGATTCCCGATCGTTACAACTTCTCTGCCCTCCACTCCTATTCCCTCCACTAGTCTGTCCTCCTCTTGTTTGCTGACGCAGGTTCTTTGACTTTGGTGATGAATAAATTTTCTCTGATTCTGACATTTTTTCACCCCTACAAATATAAAGTAATTTGGTCAAATATAAACGATAGTAATAAAATAGACACAACATCAAATCGATATTCTTTAGTGAAAATTATTATAAGTAAATGGTTTCCGAAAACACTTAAAAAGTTAAATATAAAAGATTTGATATGAGTTTTGATATCATCATCATCATCTCCCCAATGTCCAATAAAAAGGCATATTGAGGTTGAAAAATGGGAGAATGATATATAGCATTATAGTGTAGTGTTTGTCCATCAGAATCTAAAAGTAACTGAGTTAAACAGAACAAAACACCTAAAAAATACTTATAAACCTCATTTTTGATATCAAGCAAAGTTGTTTTGGTAACCATCAGTATAAAAAGAGCATTCAAATATGAATAAACGAAATTTCGTAGACGAGTCAGAGTGTATAGAGTATAAAAGTTGAGCTGTGCAAAAAATCAATGTACTCAGAAAGATGAAAACGAATAAGAATTTCTGTTATTTCGATATTTTAGAGGGACATTACATTCTAGTGATATTTTTTTTTTGAAATCACTATAATATCACAATAAAATATTCCTTAAAATTATTGATGCGATTTATGATAAAAGTGACACACAAATTTGTATTAGTATTAAAAACGTGAACTGCCACGGTTCATATATCATTGCTCCATTTTTAAATTCCAACGGAATCAAATTATACATAACATCAGAGCAAAACTGAAACAAGAAACATTGAGTGCTAACAAAAATAAAAAATAAAACCCAAAGGCTCTCGCTTGATCGAATCTGAACCGTTGATCTGGTAAAGCCTCTCACAATTCTAAAGCGTAATACCTTGTTTTTTTTTATTTTATTAAATAATATTAAAAATAAATATTGATAAATCAGAGTCAAAGACTTACCCAAATAAAGTAAGCAAATCAAGAATAAAACATGGTTAGTAGACTTAAAAATAATAATCAATCAAAAATTATTAAAATAAGATTGCAGATCTCCTTGATTTTGTTAATTTTTTTTTAATATCATAATAATAATTATAATAAAATATAATTCAATCATTTATGAAACTTTTCAATTTAAGAATAATTATAATTCAGTCATTTAAGAAATAGTGATAAAGGAAGTTTTTGTAAATGGGGACTTTTGAAATTTTCAAGAAGTAGAGGGTAGTGTTGCTACTGAGGAAAGAACAAATAGAGTACCCCCAAAGCATGCGAAATCAACAAAGGATTTTTAAAAAAAAATGAATTGTCACAGAAAAAAGATGATGATGAGAAATGTAATGGAAATGATGGGAGCTTTTTTCGATTGCAATATCTGTTCAGAATTAGCTGTTGTGACTTGCTGTGGGTCACTTCTTCTGTTGGCCTTGCAATATCTGTTCAAAGGAATGTCCGGCGGGTTGGAGAGTTTGAGGCAAACCATTCAGAGGGCTGCTTTCAGTTTCCCTGTAGATGATGATGAAGCCTATTATAATATGAAAATCTATTATAATCTTTTATTATAATAATAAAAAAGGCATTTAATATAAAAAATTAATTTCTATTTAATAAAAATAAAATATTTTTATAATTAATTTTGTATTAAATAAGAAACCTATTACAAAAAAATACATATTATAATTTTATAAGAATTATATTATAATAAGTAAATATATTATACTATCATATTACAATTTAAAAAACACTATTAAATTATAAAGTTAAATTAATAAATCTGTTAAATAAGAACCCTATTATAATTAAAAAAAACATATTATACCATACGATTAATTTTTGAATATATAAAACCTTTCTCATCGCGTCACATGACACATAATCTCTACAATTAATTTTTTTATTACCTATTATAATAAGAAGATACATTATAATATTCTATTAAAATAAAAATATATATGTCACCTAATCTCAACAATTAATATTTTTATTATTAAATTATAAAATTAAAATAATAAATTATTATAATAAAAAACCTATTACAATATAAAAATATAATTATAGTAGCCGCCCACAAAATCTAGCAAATTTTTTTGGATTTCAGGTATATTATTATTTGTTATTTTATTTTGAATATTTTTATAAGTTTTTTTATTTCATGAATTTTTTATTATTTATTGTACTTCAAGATGCATATTCTGACTATTAGTTCTTGCATAGTGAATTAGAAATATTATATGAGAAGTGAGAGACAAACGAATTAGACATAAATATTACGTGTAAGTAAATCAATTGTCTTATTTAAACTAAAATATATGCCAAACTCACACAAAGTGTGGGCTCTGTACTTGTTATTTTAATGATATGATACTATGATTTATCGGACCTTTTTATTGTTTGGGCCAAAATTGACCCCAGGGGCAAAAACGACATTACACCGCAAGACCAGAAGCCCATCAGCAGACTGGGTCCACAGACGAAGACGTCACACAAGGGTCCAAGCCCGTTAAACATACAGACACCCGTTACAGAAATCAAGAGAGAATCCGAATTCAGAAATACCACCATGAAGTCAACAGTTTCGAGAAGAGGAGAAGATCGTCAGTTATCGAACATGAAACATCTGAATTAAACTCTCATTAATAACGACTCCAACGGGCAGATATGGAACACCATACCAAGAGACCTATAAAAGAAGAAGGAAGAACGACAAAGAGGCATCTTCAATCAAGCGACCCCTAATACCAAGGCAAAACAAATACACACCGCCCTCATGGCATACAACCGAAGGTTGAGGTACCTAAAAAGCCTTGATCTATTCACTTTACACTGATTATTGCTTAGGCTAACTTGAGCGTCGGAGTGCCTACGGTCTCCACTACACCGGTGGGCAGTAAGCTCCTTATTTGCTCTACTTGTTGCAGGATTCGCTCGCGCCCTACAAATTGATAATCTCGATTGTGGACCTCGACCAAAATCAGTCTCCACAATTTGGCACCCACCGTGGGGCAAACGAGCGAATCGACCAGAAGTAGAACTTATCAACGAAGTAATCAGGAATGGCCTCAAGCAACGAACAAATCCCAGATCCACTAGCAGTACAAATTGCCATGCTCCAAGAGCGACTCTCAAACCTGGAAGAAGAAAATCTCACGATGCGAAATATCAATGAAAGTTTACAGCAAAAGCTAGATCACCTATCATCCGACCCTCTGCACAACCTTCAAGGCCAAACCAGCAATAGAGGTAGCCGAAGCAATCCAATTGTTCCACCTATATCAGACGACTCTTTCTTTACCACTGATAAAGTCTTCTCCAGCTCTTTGACCCTCCTCTGGTTGGACTCAGCATTCTTCCGCAAGAACAAGCTACATTCCAAGGCCTAAAACATTCAAATCAGAATGTCATTCGAAGCAACAAAAAAAAAATGATGATACTCACTTGGTAGTTTAGAGCGATGGCTTTCTTCATGGCCTCCGCCGGCCCAATTTGTACCAATCTCACTTCATCCCCTTGGAGTAGAAGTCCCTCAATGAATGAGTCGATGCTTGAAGGGTCAGAAATTACGTTCGACTCTTTTAGAACTTTCAAGATAAGGGTGTCAGAGTCCTCTTCAGTAGACCTGGCCGTCGAACCGGTTCGGAACCGAACCGAACCGGCCGGTTCCCGGTTCCACAAGTGTGGAACTGGAACCGTAAACCGAACCGAAACCGAACTGGTCGGTTCCGGTTCGGTTTACGGTTCCCCTTCCGGTTTTTTTTTTTAATAATAAATTTAAAAAAAAAAAAAAAATTCTATAATCGTAATGTTTTTTCATACTATCACACCATTTTTATAGAATCTTTTTTTTATAAAATTATTTTAACATATAATCCTTTTTATAGCCAACTCTTGGCTAGTGCTTTCTTTATATAAGCGATGTGAGATATTTGTTACTTGGCTATTGTGTCCCACATCGCTTATATAAAGAAGTCAATAACCAAGAGTTGGTTATAAAAAGGATGTGGACATTCATGTTTTAGTATTGCAATTTTAAACCTCATTAAGTCATTATTATTAATTAAAAAAATTGAGATTTACTTGTGGAACCTTACGGTTCCAAGAAAATAAATTTTTTTTTTTTTACTTTCGGTTCCGGTTGGAACCGAACGGTTCCAGCGGTTCCAACCGGTTCGGTCAGGGTAAGAACCCTAACCGAACCGGTTCGGTTCCGGTTCCGAACCGGAACCTTGGCCGGGTCTACTCTTCAGTTTCCACCTCGGCGACAGTCTTCCTTTTCTTCCCGGTTGAAATAATCTCTGTCGACTTCATTTTTTATGCGACACCCCCACTTGAAATTACCTCCCGAAGTTGGGTGCCAGCTTCTTTTTCAACATCTAGCTCTCTCTTCTTCAGTTTCCTTGACTTTTTTCGACTCTTCATTTCGTCGAGCGAAGCTACTGTGAAGGGACCAGACATCATCTCCTCTGCGCATGAAAATTCCTCAATTTTTAAGGGCTCTCGATATTTTTTATTCACCCCATACAAATTTTGAATCGACCACCTACAGTTTATCACGGCCAAAACATCGTTAGAGAGGGCCAGAACTTTACCTTCACGCTGATAAATTTCCTTCCACAAAGGAGTCGCCCTTAGTCTATTCTCCGCTAAGATAGCCTTACAATTTCTTACGTCGTCCGAAAAAGATAGAATTGCTTCAACGTTTGAGGTAGAACGTACGGTTGAGATGAACGATCTATTTTGGAGAGGATCTGCAAACGACAAACCCTCGGTTAATCGAAAAACACAAAACACAGTTATAACTTACAACTTATAAAAGGACGCCACTCACTCGACAAACACCAAAACTCTGGGATTCGACCAGCCCCAGTCAAACCAAATATACCCTCACCCTTTGCGAAGAAATAATAGGACTGCCAATTTCCCCTATCATTAGTCGGCAATCCAATTACTAGATGCTTATTTCCTTGTCGAATGATCATAGTATATCTCCATTTCTCCTTCAAGTGCTCCTTTAAATAATATGTCTCTAGAACATCATTCACCTCGAAGAGTACACCCAACTCGAAGGCTAAACACTCAATCGACAGAAGGATCCTCCACGCGTTTGGCATCAATTGAGACGGAGCAATTTCAAAGTGGTTCAACACTTCCCAGACCAGTCTCGGGATAGGAAACCTCAATCCCACCTGAAATGGACGAATGTAAAAACCCATCCACCCCGGGACCTTGTAATCAATTCTTTCAGTCGACGAAGGTACCCGAAGTTCTAGAGAATCAGGAAATCTATACATACAGCTTAGTTCCCTCAACATTTTCCCGGTCATACGACTAGCAGGATTTCTGGACAATAAATTGGTGGGCTCACTGGTGCAAGGAATGTCACTCGGCTCCTCAATTGCAGGCAAAGATCTTAGTGGTATGGCCTCGGAAAGAGTCTCCCGAGGAGACATGGCCAGGGTAACTACTCCACTCTCAATCAATTTCTCGTACGACCAGTCTTTGTACGCTACATCCTCCTCGGTCTCACTTGATGATTCAACATAACTATCTATCTTGGCGCCTAAGCTGCCTAAAGACTCCTCACTCGACATTCTCCAAACAACAAGTATATAAACACTTAAACTCCCAAGTAATCTTCCTCTTAAAGATCAAAACCCACAAACACAATTCTTAAACTAATCACACTAACCCAAATATCAAACAGCCAAATTTACCTAAGAACAGCTTGAATTATTGCTATGAGTGCTTAAAGAAATTGAAGAACAAGAGGAAGTTAACGAAGAATACCTTGAGAAACAACTGAGAGCTCTCCTTACTCGACTTCCAAATGAGGAAAAATGAAACACCCACAGCCCTTTTATGCACGTCTATTTGATTTGGCGCCAAAATTCCCGCCAAAAACTTCTCGTAATCCGCGCTAGGGTTTGTAGTTAATGACAGAAACAAACTAGGTCAAAAAGTTAAAGTGTTAAAAATGTCGACCGAGGACTTCCCCTGGTGATTCATGTCGAGTCAAATCAGAGTTATGGTATTCACTCGCCCCATACGACAGTGTCGAGTGAAATCATTCCTGAACCACTTCCCGATTCAGTCGACAGGGGACATCCCCCAGATGACTCTTGTCGAGTCAAATCAGAGTTATGGTATTCACTCGTACCATACGACAGTGTCGAGTGAAATCACTCATGAACCACCTCCCGGTTCAGTCGACAGGGGACATCCCCAGATGACTCATGTTGAGTCAAATAAGAATTATGGTATTCATTCGTCCCGTAAGACAGTGTCGAGTGAAATCATTCCTGAACCACTTCCCGGTTCAGTCGACATGGGACATCCCCCAGATGACTCTTGTCGAGTCAAAACAGAGTTATGGTATTCACTCGTACCATACGACAGTGTCGAGTGAAATCACTCCTGAACCACCTCCCGGTTCAGTCGACATGGGACATCCCCAGATGACTCATGTTGAGTCCCATAAGAATTATGGTATTCATTCGTCCCATAAGACAGTATCGAGTGAAATCACTCCTGAACCACCTCCCGGTTCAGTCGACATGGGACATCCCCAGATGACTCATGTTGAGTCCCATAAGAATTATGGTATTCATTCGTCCCATAAGACAGTATCGAGTGTAATCATTCCTGAACCACTTCCCGGTTCAGTCGACAGGGGACATCCCCCAGATGACTCTTGTCGAGTCAAATCAGAGTTATGGTATTCACTCGTACCATACGACAGTGTCGAGTGAAATCACTCCTGAACCACCTCCCGGTTCAGTCGACATATGACATCCCCAGATGACTCATGTCGAGTCAAATCAGAGTTTTGGTATTCACTCGTCCCATACGACAATGTCGAGTGAAATCACTCCATAACCACTCCCCGGTTCAGTCAACCAGGGCCAAAATTGACCTCAGGGGCAAAAACGACATTACACCGCAAGACCAGAAGCCCATCAGCAGACTGGGTCCACGGACGAAGACGTCACACAAGGGTCCAAGCCCGTTAAACATACAAACACCCGTTATATAAATCAAGAGAGAATCCGAATTCATAAATACCACCATGAAGTCAACAGTTTCGAGAAGAGGAGAAGATCGTCAGTTATCGAACATGAAACACCTGAATTAAACTCTCATTAATAACGACTCCAACGGGCAGATATGGAACACCATACCAAGAGACCTATAAAAGAAGAAGGAACAACGACAAAGAGGCATCTTCAATCAAGCGACCCCTAATACCAAGGCAAAACAAATACACACCGCCCTCACGGCATACAACTGAAGGTTGAGGTACCTAAAAAGCCTTGATCTATTCACTTTACACTGATTATTGCTTAGGCTAACTTGAGCGTCGGAGTGCCTACAGTCTCCACTACACGGTGGGCAGTAAGCTCCTTATTTGCTCTACTTGTTTTGCAGGATTCGCTCGCGCCCTACAAATTGATAATCTCGATTGTGGACCTCGACCAAAATCAATCTCCACATTTATAATCTCATAATAATTAAGATTTAATTAAGGTAGTGTTAAAGTAGGTTTTCGAATTGTATAGTAATTATGAAACACTACAAGAAAATTGGCTTTTATCGTCCAAGCTTTTAGCTTCGAAACTCTTTTTCGACACTAATAAACTTTTTTTTTCGACGCTAAAGGTTAATCTTTTAGCGTCGAATTTGATTTTCGACGCCAAAAGTAGAACTGTAGAGTCGAACAATATTTTCGACGCTAAAAGTTAACCTTTTAATGTCAAACTCGATTTTCGACGTCAAAATGTAGAACTTTAGCATCGAACAACTCTTTTTTTTATAACCGGGGTGTTCAGGCCAGCTTACACGCACCTCGACTAAAGGGTAAACGTTCAGCGTGAAAATTTTAAATATAATTTTAGAAGGTTGGAATTTATTTTTTTAAATATTAAAACTTTTAGCGACGAATTAGTTTTTCTCCCAAAGAAACCATAAAATAAAAATAAAAATAATAATATCATTAGCGTCGAATAATTTTATTCGTCGCTAAATCATTCATATTTAGCGTCGAATTTGAATTTCGATGTTAAAGGGTAAATTTAAATTTTTGAATTTCCTGCCTTCTAAAATTTGAATTTATCACCTTCTAAAATTATATTTAAATTTTTGACGTTTAGCGACGAATTTTCGACTCTAAATGTCAAAAATTTTGACGCTAAAGATCAAAATTTTGAAGGAAATAATTCCCGCTATTTGAGGACCTTTAGACGAAATAAGCTTTCGTCGCTAAATGTTATTTTTTTCCTATAAATATTCATTTGTTCTTTCATTTCTCATATTTTCACTTTCTTCCTCTGCTACTATTGTTTCATCTCTTATTCTTTTTTCCTTAAAGATTTTATTTCATTTTTTATATTTTATGTTAACATCCAATATTTTTATTTTATTTGTATGAGAATATATTAGATGAAGAAATTATGGAAATGAAGATGATGAAGAAAATGAAAAATAAATGAAAGTGATGATGATGAATAATATGGAAGTGTAGATGAAAAAAATATAGAAAATATATAGAAAATTATAGTTTATGATTTTGTTTACTATTTTATGTTTGTTTGTTGTGATAAATTTTGTAATTTTATTTTTATATTAATAAAGATATCATTGTTATAATTTTTTATAATAAATTTATAATGATGTTATCATATTTTCTACAAATTTAATTATTTTTATAATGAAATTTTTGTTTGAAATTAATTTGAAATGTCAATTTTGTTATATTTAGTTTTTAAAACTAATTATAACTATTTTTTTAATTTTTTTTATTATTTTCACCCTTAGCATTGAAACATTTCGTTGCTAAATGTTTTATGCATCGAAGTAAAATTTTTACTCGAAAGCTTGATCGATGATGATATTTAGCATCAAAAACCTTTTTCGACGCTAAAAAGAAGTACTTTTAGCGAAAAAATATTTTGTTGTTGAAGATATATTTTTAGCGTCGAAATCGATTCTTGACACTAAATATCTTCTTCGATCAAGCTTTCACTTCAAAATTTTACTTTGACGTAAAAGACCTTTAGCGACGAAATTTTGACTTTTAATGACGAAATTTTTCAACGCTAAAAGTCAATAATGTTATAGTGGGAAAAAAAGAGTTTAGAGACACGTCATAGGTTAATTTGGCCTTAAGAAATATTATTTGGAGACCTTATAATGAGAAAGACAATAGTACGGGTAGGAGAAAGTCTTAAATAATATTGATATCATCATATTATTATCTATGGTGAAAATAGTGACGTGATATGAATTTATGTATTACGTGAAGCACATATGCGGATAGTGTCATCAATATGTTTCTTCCAACACAAGAAGTACTTCCGGATTGATATAATAGTCAAAAGTACTTTTTTGGAAGGACATTTTAGGGAGGAGTGCTACCCCCCCCCCCCCCCCCCCCCCCCCCAGCTAACCACCCTCCCAAAAAATTATTATATTACCACCTCTCTAACAAAATCATATATACATAATTCAAACATATATATATATATATATATATATATAATTATTTGTTTATTTATTATTTTTATCTTATTAATTAAATTTATTATTTAATTTTTTTCTAATATTTTGCCTTAATTTATTTATATTATGTATATCTTTTATTTATTATATTTATATTTTTTCTACTTTATTTATTATATTGTAATACGAAGTAATGAATATATCACAAGTGGTGCTATGAGGAGACTTTAGAGGAAACATAAATTAAAAATTTTTATTTTTATATATTTTTTAGTGTATTTTTTTATATTATTATATGTACTTTTCTATGAACATGAATAAAATAAATTAATCTAAGAGACTTTTCATTTAAAAAATATATTTATTCGCAAGTTATACATATAATCATTTCAGTCACAAATGAAAAATTATTACTAGCATAAAAGAAAATATTTTCTATTTTACATAAGTAGTGTTAAATAAAATAAATAAAGAAAGAAAGACAAAATAAATAAAAAATAATATATAAGATTTATTAAATAAGTAAAAGAGAGAGAAAAATATAATATAAAGAAAATAAAAGGGACACAAAAATGAAAGAATTAAAGGAAAAGTAAATTAAAATAATTAAATAGTTAAATTATAAAATAAAATAAGAAAATAAAATAATTAAATTAAAAAGTAATTTAATTAAAAAAGGAGGGATAGTAATGTCATTTTGTAAGAGTACAATGGGAGGAAATACATTTTCCTTTTGGGTTGGCTTGCTTTAATTTCTAGAGAAACAAATTGAACAGACTTGCCCGCTTGACATTTGACACTCAACCGACAATCAAAAACTTTTTCTATCCCAAGTGACGGTTAGGTTAATTAGGTAGTTTGATGTGAGGTTTTTGGTGCAAGATTATGAATTTGTCTTCAAATTGACTTATAAATAGTTATTAACAAACATGATACATAAGAACACTATTCTTAATATAAAAATAATGTTATATTATACAATCTTAAATTATGTAATCTACTTCTTAATTGAGTGGTATACACCGTCTTAATATAAAAATAATGTTATTATTATACAATCTTAAATAATGTCTTTTAATATATTAGTTGGAATATTTTATAAATTACATTTTTGATGTGGCTACTTGTAATAGGCTTCAAGTATAGATTTCTCATTGGGCTATAATACATAATTATTTATATTAATACTAATATTCAAGAAAAATTCAGGTTTCATTAAATCCAAAACCGGTCCAAAAAAATCCAAACCCATTTCTCATATTTTTACATTTGGGTTTATCCGAGTCTGGGTTTGATTAACATCTCTATGTGAAACCCATGCTATTTTTAATTTTTTAACTTTTTTTTTTCAATACGAATACAACAACTTGCTTTTTATCAATACCATGCTCAAGTATTATGTTGTCAAAGGCGATAGGCTTCACCTATCCTAACATTGTCAAATGAATGATTGATTAATCAAACATATATAATTTCATCTAATATATAAATAATCATAATTTAAAATAATTAAGTTCTCTAAACTCTCGTCTAAGCCACCGTATTTTAACAACAACTCACTATTGGGGTTTTTAATGGTATAATCGGGTAACGCAGCGGAACGTGAAAAATCAAATTTTTCCGGTTCATTTATTTTTCTTGGGTAATTACTCAATACTCAAAAACAGAATTTTTACCCAAAAATCAGAATTTCTTCAAATTACCGTGAACCACCCAAAATTTTATATTTTGATCATTTTAATCCTAAATTATCAAATACAAATTTAGGTGATCTACAATCACTACCAAAATGATTCATACATCTCATATACATCAAAATATATGTCATACTCATACATAAAATCTTTAATTTTTGTCAAATTGCCGAGAGCCCCCATATTTTACATTTTGATTATTTTAATCTTAAATTGTCAAATACAAGTTTAGGTGATTTCCAATCACTACCAAAATGATTCATATATCTCATATACATCAAAATACATCACATATATGAAAATCCTCAATTTTGGTTTAGGCAAAAACCTAATTTTTCCAGTTAATAAAATTAACCAAAATCAATTCAATATCACACTTTAATCCAATCTCTACAACACCAAGCAAGCCTCACTACTTTGAAACAACTCAAGAATAATTTTAGGTCATCATTGAGTGGACTGACTGTTAGTCTCTAAGACATGCCACAAGATCTCTATACATGATTTTATGTGTGAAAAATCAAGTAAAAGTGGTGGAATCACTTACATTGATTTTGGGAGAAATTTCAAAAATTCATTTCTTTGGATGAAGCTCCAAGTAAACTGATTGTCGCAAGTACTAGCGACGTAAGTCTCAGGTTAAAGATCACATACACCTACCCTGATTCGGATTCCCATAGACACATAGTCATACTACCAATGAGATTCCGAGTTGGTCTATCCAGAGCGAACTGTTCCCGGTCCAATGGCTAACAGAACCTCTTATTACACTTGTATAAGTATCCAATACCTAAATATATGAGAACTATGTCGTTAAGCTTCCATAACGTGCACAAGTGTAATACTAGTCTATTCCGCATTATCAATGTCCAGTCTCGATAATACTTCGACTAGAGATATTTAATGATTAAACCGTTCGTGGATTAATATTGTCTCATATCTTATTAATCCGATTTAACCATATGGACTTTTATCATTATATATATCCAAGTAATCTAATTACAATAATGATAAAATAGCAATTTCCTTTTGTTACATAGTTAATTTGTACAAAAGCACAATGTTCTTTACAAATAGTGATGCTATGGGTCATAATTGTCCAACAATATCCCACTTGGCCTATAGCCAATCACTCAAGTATCTAATACCTGAACTATGTACATGTCGTTCAAAGTTTTACTGAGATATAGCTTTCGTCAGCGGATCTGCAATGTTATCATCGGATGTGATCTTCTCGATCTTCATATCACCACGATGTATGATCTAATGAATTAGCTTGAATCGTCGAAGTACATGCTTGGATCATTGATGAGACCGTGGTTCCTTAGCCTGTGCGATAGCCCCATTATTGTCACAATACAAAGGTATGAGGTCAGCTGCTAACAGAGTTACTCCTATCCAATTAGGAATTTACGGATCCAAACTGCTTCTTTTGCTGCCTCAGCTGCAGCAATATATTCCGCTTCTGTTGTTGAATCGGCAACAGTCTATTGCTTGGAAGATTTCCAGCTCACTGCTCCGTTGTTCAAACAAAATATGTACCCTGATTGTGACTTACAGTCGTCTTTATCGGTTTGGAATCTTGCATCGGTGAACCCAGTCACCTCAAGTTCTCCTTCCCCATAGACTAAGAAATCATCTTTAGTTCGTCTAAGATACTTAAGGATGTTCTTTACAGCAATCCAGTGACCATCACCTGGATCAGCCTGATAGCGACTGCACATGCTTAAAGCATATGAGACATCAGGTTGCGTACATATCATGGCGTACATGATCGATCTGACTGCTGAAACATACGGGATCCGAATCATTGCATCTCTCTCATCTTGAGTTTTAGGACACATATCATTTGATAGAGAGACCCATATGACACTGGAAGCAGCCCCCTCTTGGACTGATCCATGTTGAATCTATTCAACACTTTGTCAATGTACGAGCTCTGGGAGAGTGCCAGCAGCTTTCTAGATCTATCCTGGTAGATCCTTATTCCTAGAATAAAGGCTGTCTCTCTCAGGTCTTTCATGGAGAATTTTAATGAAGCCAACAACTTTCATCGATTGTAGCATATGAATGTCATTGCCAAGGAGCAATACATCATCAACGTATAAACAATGAATGTCAGTGCGCTCCCGCTATAGGAAAATGAATGTCATTGCGCTCCCACAAACATTCTTATATACACAAGAATCATCTTCATTTTGAATGAAACCATATTCTTTTATGATCTCATCAAAATGTTGGTTCCAATAACGCGATGCTTGCTTTAATCTATAAATGGATCGATTTAACTTGCAAACATTGTTTGCATGTTTTGGTACGACAAAACCATCAGGTTGTTGCATATAAACATCCTCCAAAAGGTTTCTGTTAAGGAAAGTGGTTTTAACATCCATCTGCCATATTTCATAATCGAAATATGCAGCAATAGCAAGCATTATCCGAATGGATTTAATCATGGCAACAGGTGAAAAAGTCTCTTTGTAATCGGCACCATATCGTTGAAGATAACCTTTAGCTACAAGCCTAGCTTTGTACGTTTGTGTGTTGCCTTCCATGGCTGTCTTCCTTTTGAAGACCTATTTACAACCAATAGGCTTAATGCCTTTTGGTACATCAACCAGTGTCCAAACTTGATTGGTATACATGGAATCCATTTCGGACTTCATGGCTTCTGGCCATAAAGAGGAGTCGATACCTTGTATCATTTCTTCATACATAGCCGGTTCATCTTCCTCAATAAGATTAATGTCTATATGAGGTGAGATCAGAAACCCATACCTCTCAGGTTATTTTTTTACTCTCTCTCCGACTTACTCGGTTCTTGTGTATTAGAAGATTGTGGAACAGTCTCATCCATGATGGACTGTTCGTGTTCCGTGAGAGGGCGGTGCCAGGAATAGTATCACTCTGATTTTTATCGAGTTCTACTTTCCTCATACTTACCACTGCATTCATGAATTCATTCTCTAGGAAAACTGCATGAAGAGCAACAAATATTTTGTTCTCTTGTGGGTTGTAGAAATAATATCCTTTCGTTTCCTTAGGATAACCTACAAATAGGCACTTATCCGATTTGGGTTCTAGTTTGGTATTATCCAAACGTTTAACATATGCCCAGTATCCTCAAATCTTCAGGAATAAGAAACCTGGTTTCTTTCCTGTCCATATTTCATATGGAGTCTGTCCAACAGACTTTGACGGAACCTTATTCAAAATAAGTATTGCACTGTTTAATGCGTATCCCCATAAGGAAATCGGTAGCTTTGTGCGACTCATCATGGACCTTACCATGTCCAACAAAAGTTCAGTTTCTCTATTCGGACACACCGTTCAATTGAGGTATTCTGGAAGAAGTCCACTGTGAAAGAATATCACATTCTTTCAAGTAATCTTGAAACTCATTGCTTAAGTATTCTCCACCACGGTCTGACCGCAATGTTTTAATACTTTTGCCAGTCTATTTTTCTACTCCGTGTCGAAACTCTATGAATTTCTCAAAAGTTTCAGACTTGTGTTTCATAAGATACACATAACCATAACGCGATGCATCATCCGTAAAGGTTACGAAGTATTCATATCTACATCTAACCTGGCTAGACATGGGCCCACATACGTCACTATGAACGAGGGCTAACATCTCGATGGCACGTACACATTTACCACTAAAAGGTGTTTGAGGCATTTTGCCTAACAAACAAGATTTGCAGACATCATATGAATTAGGATCAAATCTGTCCAAGTATCCATTCTTCGAAAGTGTGGATATACGAGTTTTGTTAATGTGTCCTAGACGACAATGCCATAAATAAGTCTCATCCGTTTTATTCAGTTTGAGCTTTTTGTTTGTCATGTTATATGTTTGAGATTCGTTTATATTCAAATTATAAAGACCATTATTCACATATGTTGTACATATCTCAATATTATCTTTTTAAACAAAACACCCAGTGTTCCTGAATACAAAGGTATACCCGCATCGGGTTAAACTAGATACAAAGATAATATTCCTAGTCAAACTACGTACAAAATAACAGTCCCCTAATGTAAGTATATGCCTTGAGGGCAGGTTCAAAACATAGGTGCCAATGGCCAAAATAGTGAGTTTTCTCTTGGTTCATCATATTATAGTTCATTAATCATAGTTCATGATGAACCCGCCCCAGTAGTCAGGCAGAGACTGTAAGATCAAATCTATTGAAGTCTCAGCCTCGAAGGTAATGCCCAGCTGACCCAGCTGTTCGATGTCAACAATCAACAGCGACACGTAGCGTTCGACAAATGTACCCTCTGACATAGGAGAGCGAAAGAGTTTATTCTGTAAATCATACTTCTGAGATCTAAGATTAGATATATGAAGATCCTTCAATTTCAACATCATCGCATAAGGATCCAATCCATTGTTCTGATGACGAAACTGAGGATTCATTGCAGCAAGCATAACATATTGAGCAGTAAAGTTATCATCACGATGAGTCTTCCAAAGCTCATGCTCTACTGGCTGCTCAAGTCCGGGCTCAGGCCCAAGAGGTCTCTCTATTACATAGAGTAACTTCTCAGCTCCCACGACTATCATGAGGTTCATTTTCCAGTCTGGAAAATTTGCGCCGTTAAAGACATTCTCACCCATTATTATGTCCTTAACGCTTATCTTTCCAGCCATTTTGATTGCTATAGTCTAACTATCCAATCAAGTGTTTCGAGTACACTCAAATGCAATGGTTACTACAGTCCAACTATATAACCAACTACAAATGGAGTAGTGTTGAGTACAGTCTAACTCTTCAAAGAAAATAATAAATGAATAGTTCAACTAATATATATAATAACAAGAAATAATAGAGTGCGCATATTACCGAGTATTAAACGAAATTGTAAATTTAATACTAGCCTCCCACTAATTTTCGACGAGCCTCGAACCCTCCATTGTGTACTCGGGAAACCTAGTTTCCTAGTGGGCTAGGATCCCGTTAAATAATACACAACCTTGACTTTGGCCAACAAGGTGTATAAAATTTAACTAGGTAGATCTCTAATATTAATTGGATCTTATCCAATTCCTAGATCCGATAGGTGGACTTCCAAGTCTGAAACATATATCCAATATATTTCCTAACTTGTTTCCTCTAAATCAACAAAGCCTTGGCTTTGGCTCAACAAGCTTAATGATTCCAGTTAAGCGCGACCCATTGACAGTGGGAAAGCTTCGTAATCCACGTCGATAAACAAGAGTGACCTTGACTTTGGCCAACAAGTCACAAATGCCCAAGATATTCGATATTAACAAAGCTTTTATGGTTCAAACACATCCATGATAGACAATGATCTTGACTTTGGCCAATAAATCAAAGCCAATCTTGGATCTTGAGAAAGAACCACTCAATGGAAGGAAACACTTAATATTAAATGCGAGGGCGTTTTCATAAATTGGCATCCAATTATTATCTTTGATTAGGTCTTATTTTAGGCACTGTATTTTTGCATATAAGTCCCGATGATGAGTCTCACATGGAGACACTACCATTTAAGTCGCGGGAAACGGACGTCGGAAGGGAAAAGTCAGAAATTGATACCTTGTTGGATTTAATTCGTTTGCTTAGCCTCGGGTTTGCTCGTTAGGCCTCTATTTTAAAACTTATCCTTGGCCCAAAACCCCCGCAAGCCACACACCGAGCCCATACACCACCAAGCCACACACCAAGCCCACCAAAATGGACCAACCACACGCCCAAACCTTCTAATTCACGCCCAAGCCCATCAAAACCCATCCAAAATAATAATTAACACATTAAACACATGTTGAAATCTAAACAAATCACCTTCTCGAATTAAAGAAATTAAATTAAATCACCTTCCTAATTAAATTAAATCACATGCCTAAACTAAATAAAATCAAAAATTATTAAATCACATTCCTAATTAAATTAAATCACCTTCCCTAATTAAAGAAATCAAATCAAATCCCATAAATCCCTTTCCTAAACTAAAAAACAAATCGCCTCCCTAAATTAGAGAGATCATTTCCTTATAGCACATTAATTAAAAGATATCCCCATAATTACACAATATTTATTTCCTTCCCAAACAAGGACAACCCTAACCCTCTCCTATAAAAAGACACACAAACCTGACTCTCTCCTGGCTCTGACCCACGGCACTCACAAGACCTTCAGCATTCACGCTCAGACCTCAAACAAACCATTCACCCACGCTGCTCACAAACCCTCCACTGCCACGCCACCTCACTCCCTCTTCACGCATCAACCACACTCAGCCCCACGCACGCACAGCCCTTCACCAATTCAACACATCACACAGCCTTCACAACTCACGACCCTCAAACACACGCGCACTGACCGAACTCACACACACAGCCCTCAAACACACATAGCCACTCACAGCCCTTAAACACACGCACACTGACCGGACTCACACACACACAACCTTCACGCACACACAGCCACTCATAGCCCTCACGCACTAGCACACTAACCAAAGTCACCATACAGCAGCCCTCATTCACGCCAAGATAACAACCTATCCAGCAGCCCTTATCCCACCGTGAAACACCATCAAAACAGCCCTAAAAATACACCTAAATAACCACAAAACAGCAAGTTAAAATAGTCCCTAAAATCGCAGAAACAGTGACCAAAAAACCGTAGCAAAAACAGAGAGCAAACAGCAGCCCAAAACAGTGAGGCAACGAAGGAAAACAACGAACCACTGAATCAGAAAGGTTACGGAGCATCAACCCTTCCGACAACCGCGTAGCGTACTTCCAAAAGACGACTTAAAAGGTTAGACCTGATGGCACCCTTTTATTTATTCCCACTCTTTTTCTGTTATTTGTTATTATTTCTTCGCATGTGTATTGTCGATTCATGTATGTTGTGGCCATGGGATGAATGAAATATGTGTTATCTCTTGCGGTATATAGGATAGAAACCCAGACGTAAATTCTGTAGCCGAATCCGAATGGACGGTAATGCGGTCTATACTTGGGAGACAACTCCACGTACTGCTTAAGAAACGCACATATTTCGTTTCATCAAATCTTGTGTTTATTCGTTGTTTATTAGAAATAGTATGTTACTTTTATGCATGATTAAGTTGTTTAGTATGTTATTTTTATGCATGATTTAGTTGATTATTTCCAAGCATGATTAGTTATTTCTTTCGCATTAGGAATTTAATTACATCTCTTCTACGTTTATGTCTAGATTATTATTTATTATATTGCCATGTTTATCAATTTAATGTATTCATGAGATTGTGTGCTTGCCGTTATTCCGACTTACTTTTATGCATGCAAACTTAGATATAGGTTATATGCAAACTTAGATATAGGTCATATGCAAACTTAGATGTAGGTTATTCTTGCATAGACTCAGTTATATTATTACATAAATCTGTTCATTATGAGTGGCATAAGTAAAGGACCATTTCGAACCCAACAGTTTGAGGTCTTCCCTTACGAGGGGCGAGTGCGGCCTTAAATCATTTTCCCAATTCACACTGGGTGGCGACTCCATTTTATTTCTCCGGTTTAGTTCCCCCGTGGGCTACTCCGTACTCCCAACCGGGCCGCGAGCCTGGAATAGCGTCGCCAATTTCTGTGTCCTACAGTCTGGCGACTCCACTTGGGATAGAGAATAGGCCCCGAAATAATATCTTGTAATGTTTGTGATTTATGCTTTAATTAACCGTGTCTACCGCGGGTTGAAAGGGTTTAATCAAAGGCATTATTAGAGCTTGGTAATGGTTTGGTGTCTTCCTTCATTCACTACCTTTCTATAGCTGAAGGGAAAAGCTGTGAAGGCACCTAGATAATCATTTACTCGAAGCTTACCATGATGGACTAATTTGGAGGACTTATTGTTTATTCCTGTCACCAAGGCGATAAGAGCCTAAGTGGCTTGGGTATTTAAGAGAGTCCGCTACACCCTCCCTCTAGGGAATCTTCAATAAGAAATCCATTTGACAGTCATTCATGTATCATCACTCGTTGGCACGTACCTTAGCTTTATAAAAAAGGTGCGCTCACTTGGTCGCTCGAACCCTTGAGTGGGGAGTCATAGTTATAGGCAATCCTTCACCAGCAGGAGCCTTTGTCCATACCCCTATAAACCCGCATATGAACTGTAGTTGTATGACCAATAGAAACTATCCATTTATGCCTATGTTTAGGACTATCGTCATTTGGATTCAGTTGGACCTTTCGTCATGAATTGTGAACTTGTTGGGCCATTTATGTTGGACAATTATGACCCATAGCGTCACTATTTGTACAGATCATGGTGTTGTTGTACAAATTAACTATGTGACAAAGAGATTGCACTCTTATCATTTGTGATTAGATCACCTAGATGTATAAATGATAGGAGGTCCATATGATTAGTTCCTGGATTGAGATGACATGAGACAGTATCAGTCCACGAAGGATTAATCATTAAATATCCCTAGTCGTAGTATTATCGAGACTGGACATCGATAATACAGAATAGACTAGTATTACACGTGTGCGTGTTATGTGAGATCATAACGGCATAGTTCTCATATATTTGGGTATAGGATACTCATGCAAGTGTAATAGGAGGTTGTGTTTTACCGATGGTACGGAAAACAGCTCCGCTCTGGATAGACCCCTCGGAATTCCATTGGTAGTATGACTATGTGTCTATGGAAGTCCGAAATCAGGGTAGGTGTGTTTGGTCTTAACCTGAGACTTGCATCGCTAATACTTGCGACAATCGGTATGCTTTAGTTTTGGTCATCCAGGGCTTTAACAGGTTCTGTGTACGCCTCTGCTGGGTATATCGAGAATCGTAGTGTATTGGGTGTGATGTCAAGACGGAAGTATCACTCCAGTCATAGTGGAGATGATGTCACGTAGGATACGGTACTAGTGCTCTTAAGTACTGCAGTCATCGGGATATTATGACTAGGTCATGTATGTCCGATTATAGAGACTAGTTACCAGACATCCGACATGTGCTTCGTACGGGGCAGACACATTCCAGCCCCAGGCCTAGCACGTGACAATCAGATACTGGATCGCAATACGCAATACTATGTATACTACGCCTGACATAGATTATATATTCCAGTAAGAATATTTCTGGAGAATTGGGTAGGCACGGTGATTTGCTAGAAGCCAACCATGTCTTGTAAATCGGTAAGCACGTGGTACGAGGTACGCACGTATTCGGATAATCCGATGACCTTATTTACTGCCAACATATCCAGGGATCTCTTGGGTCGCTTCCCAAAGATTCACCGATGACAGTTGATTTAAATTATAATTAATATGGGATTAATTAAGAGAGATAATTAATCTGGGATTAATTAAGATGGAGAAAATTAATCTGGGATTAATTGAGGTATTATTTAATCTGGGATTAAATGTGTTCGGAAGAGAGAGAACGCGATTAATTTGGAATTAATCGGTAGAATAGATTTAATATTAAATTTGATTTTTCTATTTAATTTATTCGTATGGGCTAAAATTAATATATCAGATATATTAATATGAATTGGATTTCATTACGAAATTAAAGTCGGACTTTAATACGAACGAACGAATTAATTTAGAATTAATTCGTAAACGACGTTCGTAATATATTTGCGAGGCATCGTTATTTAATTAAATTATATTTAATTATTTAACGACGAAAGTTCGTTTAATCGGATTAAACGAAATCGAGCCGCGGCAAATGTTCGTAGAGAGACATTTGAATTTTGAATTCAAATGTGGGGCCCACTTTAATGTGGTAGTTGGGAGGGTAGTTGGCATTTATGCCAAGCCACCCACATCCAACTACCTTGGAATGGTTTTGGTGAAACCATTTACCCAACTACCTTGTTTAGGTAAAAGGGTAAATTGGTTTTACCTAAAACTCTTCTCTCTCTCTTCACTCTACACACTTGTAACACATTTGGAAATAAAAACCCTAATACACCCTGTAATGGGCGTGAGCTACCTCCCTCTCTTCTCTTTGATTTTGTGGCAAAATCAAGTTAGCTAGCACTTCAAGGAATCAACAAGGTGATAGGGAAACTACTTCAAGAGTTGGAATCATCACTTAAAGCTTGGATCTTGGAGATCTCTTCTCAAAATTTTAAAGCTCAAATCCGTTCATTGTAAGTATTCCGCAACTTATTTTGAATTTATGAACACCTTTACATGCTTATTAGATCCTTGGCATGTTCTAGGAACACTAACAATGGTATCAAGAGCCAATTTTAAGCATGAAAATTTTAGGGTTCATGAGACTAAAATTGGGGCTTTTTGTTTTGAGCATGATTTCTTCAAATTGATGATTTGAGCATGCTTAGATTATGTTAACTTAGAGTTGTGCATGATTAGATTTGAAATAAATTGATTGGATCAAAAATTAAAAAATTCTTAGTGAGGCCGAATTTGACAGTGAATAAACTGCAGAATTTTGATTTTTTGAACATATTGGATGTGTTTAAATGCATGTTTAAATGTTGATTGTTGGTTTGATTAGATTAGAATCAAAGTCAATAATGTTTATGTTAAAATCAAAGAGCATGTTGAGCATGAAATGATGAATTTAGGATTCAATTTGTGTTGAGCATGAAATGATGTGTATTTTGGCTTCAATTTGTGTTGAGCATGAATTGTTGGATTAAGCATGATTAATTAAGTTAATTGGTATTTTGGAAATATTGAGTTTAATTAATTAATCATGGCTAATACACTTTAATTAAAATAATTGTGATATTTAGAATATTATAATTATGTTAATAAGCCTTTAATTATGAATTGGGCTAAAAGTGTGTATTTGGGCTTAATGGGCTTGTTTTGACTAAGTTTGGTTTTGGACTTTTGGATTGGATCCAATTGGGCCCAAAACCAATTCCATAAGGTCCAAATACATCACTTGGCCCTTTAAAGAATTTAATTGGGCCTAATGGGCCTAAATTGATTTGTTGGCAATAGGGTGATTCCTATTGGGCCTTGGCATTTTGGGTTTGATCCATTATGGCCAAAGCCCATGCCTTAAGAATCAATTAAAAGCCCATTGGACTTTAATTGAAATGACATTGGATGTTATTGGGCCTTTGAGACCCATAAGATTGGATTTGGAATCCAAGTCTTTAAGGCTTATAAGTAAGTGTATATATTTAATTTGGAATTAAATTGGAATTAGTATTGAATACAAATAAATTGGATTTAAAGTTGTAGTTCAATATAATTCAAGAATACTTACTTTGAGTATTTATTCTAAACGAGTTTGACTCACGCAAATCAAATCGTTGTATGAACATTATATGGTCATTAATTCAAAGATTAATTAATTGGATTAGATTGATTGAATAACATGATTTGTATGAATACATGAATGTGTTGTATGAATAATGTATATCAGATGGATATTAGAAGGGCAGTTTTGGAAATTGTTGTTGTAAGTTTAGAATTTATTAAATTGGACCTACGTGTCCAGCCTTTTATCTCCTCTCTCATTGTATTTCTCTTCTCACCTATTCCCCTCAATGTAAATGAGGTTTCTTTATTGTATTAGTAATTGGGTAGAAGTTAGAATAGTTCTAGCCGGGGAGAGGAAATGAGTGATTTGTTCTAGGAACAATTTGTGACATATCCATCCGCATATCATTATTAATTTATTTATTTATACGCGCTTTATTATGTATTTAGAATGCATGTTTAAGGGTGTATGATGATGAGACCTTAACAAAGATAATAAATTGGTTGCCAATTTGCACGCGAAAAACCCTCAAATCATATTAAGCGTTTTTCCTTCCGTTGAGTGATTCTTACTCAAGATCCAAAGTTGGCATTGGTTTGTTGGCCAAAGTCAAGACCTTTGTCAATTGCGGATGTGTTTGAATCATGAGAGTTTTGTTCTATATCGGTGTCTTGTCCAAGTTGTGATTTGTTGGCCAAAGTCAAGATCACTTCTTGTCCATCGACATTGATTACGAAGCTTTCCATGTCAATGGGTTCCGCTTAACTGGGATCATTAAGTTTGTTGTGCCAAAGCCAAGGCTTAGTTGATTCAGAGGAAAAAGGTTAGGTAATATATTTGATATATTGGCATATATAAGATATATGTTTCGGACTTGGATGTCCACCTACTGGATCTAGGAATTGGATGAGATCCAATTGATCTTAGAGATCTACCTAGTTAAGTATCATACAATTTGTTGGCCAAAGTCAAGATTGTGTGTTATTTAACGGGATCCTAGCCCACTAGGAAACTAGGTTTCCCGAGTACTCGACAGAGGGTTAGAGGCTCGCCGAAAAATAGTGGGAGGCAAGAATTAAATTTGCAATATTCGTTTAGATACTTGCCATACGCGCTCAATCAAATACCATTCGTCAAATAAATTAAATGTTAGTTGGACTAATATTTAATAGTTGTTTTAATTTAACAGTTAGACTGTATTCAAACTATTTCATTTATAGTTGATTATATAATTGGATTATAGTAATCAATATATTTGGATTTTACCAATCATTTATAATGATTATATAATTGGATTATAGTAATCAATATATATTTGATTTTAACCAATAAAATTGTAATAAGTTATATAGTTAGACTATAGTAATCATTACATTAGATTGTACCTGAAATCGTTGATTAAATAGTTGGACTATTAGAATCAAGATTAAATTGAAAGATTAGTGTTTAAAACATTATCCTAGGGAAAATGTGTTTAGACGACTTTAATTTTCAAATTGGGAATAAAATTTCAGGATGGTCCTGGAAACTAATAAGTTACTTTATTTGATAAAATAACATATTAGGCCTAAGCCCAGAGTTAAGTAAATAGTAGAGCATGATCTTTGGAAGATTCATGTGATGATAACTTTAATGCTTAATTCATTATGCTTGCGATAATGACTCCTTAATTTCTTAATCAGAAGTAAGGATTAGATCCTTAAAGTATGATAATGAAATTGAAGGATCTTCATAGATCTATTCTTAGATCTTAGAAGTATTGAATTGCAATAACAACTCTTGGAGAGTTAATGACTATTCTCAAGGAGACCAAAGTCAAAGTTTGCAATAAGGCAAGTAGCGCAAGGCGCATCTTACTTCAATATTCTAGAAGGCCAAGGCTTGGCCAAAGACTTCTGGAATGTGAAAAAGGGCAAAGGCAAAATCATTATAATCTTCTAGGAAGATAAAAGACATATCCCAAGATGTCTGCCTAAATTGTGGCAAACGGGGTCATTGAAGCATGACTGCCGTATGGACAAAGCAGACATGAAGGAATTGAAGACGAGCAAGGCTCTGACTTCAAATATGTTTGTCATAAATATGTTCACTACTAGTATTAAAATTGGATTTTAAATACTTAGTGTGATACATAAATATGCATTGATGTGCAGAATCTGCTGTGAGCATGATACTGACTTCAGATGAGATTAATCTGTGAATCGGAAACGGGACGACAGTCGCTGTTTCAACCATAGATACCTAAGTTTAGGAACTACCCTTTGGGTGTGTACTTAAATTAGGAAACTGTTATATTGTAACTAGTTTGACTAGAAACATTATCTATATATCGAGTATAACTCGTTGCGAGTATACCTTTATATTCTAGAACACTAAAGTGTTTTATTTTATAAAGATGATATTGAGATAAACACATTAGATGTGAATAACAGTAATTTATATTTTGAATATAAATAAATCTCAAACATATGACATGACAAACTAATAGCTTCAAACTGATTTGATCAGACTTTTGAAGAGTGTGGCAGTGTAGTCTGGGACACAATTAAACAAGACTCGTATATCCACACTTTTGAAGAGTGGATACTAGGACGAATTTGATTCCATTCAAATGATGTCTACGAATCTAGTTTATTAGGTAAAATACCTAAAACACTATTTACTTGGTAAAAGTGTAAGTGCCACCGATCTATTAGCCCTTGTTCATAGTGACGTAAGTGGGCCCATGTCTAGCTAGGCTAGAGGTGGATATGAATATTTCGTGACCTTTACGGATGTGGCATCGCGTTATGGTTGTGTTTCTTTTGAAGAACACAAATCGGAAACTTTTAGAGTTTCGACACGAAATAGACGAATAGATCGGCTAAAGTATTAAAACATCACGGTTTGACCATGATGAAAATACTTAAGCAATAAGTTTCTCATATACTTGAAAGAGTATAGTATTCTTTCAATGAGGACTTCTCCCGGAACACGTCAGTTTGACGGGTGTGTCCGAATGGAGAACCCAAATTTGTTAGACATGATAAGGTTAATCATGAGTCGCTCTGAGCTACCATTTTCCTTCAAAGGGATAAGCATTTAACAGTGCAATACTTATTTTGAATAAGGTTCCATGAAAATCTGTTTGACAATTTCATATTAGATATGAACAGGAAAGAAGCTGGGCTTTCTCACTCCTGATGATTTGGGAATGCTAGGCATATGTTTAGATGATACCAAACTAGAACCCAAATTGGATAAGTGCCTAATTGTAGGTTGTCCTAAGGAAACCAAAGTATAGTACTTATACATCTCACATGAGAACAATGTAATTGTTGCTCACCATGCGTTTTTCCTAAGAGGAATACCGATATGCAGTGGTAAGTGGAAGGATAGTAAAACTCGATGAAAATCGGAGTAATACTGTTCAAGGCACCTAGTCCTTAATGGAACACAAACAGTTCATCAAGGATGAAACTGTACCAGTAATCTTTGAATACACAAGAATCGCGTAGGTCGGAGAGAGTCAGAAAACAACCCGGGGTATGTGTTTCTGATCTCACATCATAAAGATGTCAATCTTATTGAGGAATATGAACTGACTACGTGTGAGGAAGTGATACAAGGTATCGACTCCCTATTATGGCAAAGTGCCATGAGTCCGAAATGGATTCCATGTATAACAACTATGTTTAGACACTAGTTGTTGTACCGCAAGGCATTGTGCCTATTGGTACTATATAAGTCTTCAAGGAAGACATACATGGATGGCAACAAACCAACGTACTAAGCTAGGCTTGTAGCGAAAAGGTATCGTTATCAACATTGTGTTGATTACAATGAAACCTTTTACCTGTTGCCATGGATAAATCCATTTGGATAATGCTTGCTAACGCTGCATGTTTCATTCATGAAATATAACAGCTGAACGTCAAAATCGCTTTCCTTAAACGGAAACCTTTTTAGAGGATGTTTATAACATCCTGACGGTTTTGTCGTACCAAAACTAGCAAATAAGATTTGCAGGTTATTCGATCCATGTTTGGATTGAAGCAAGCATTAGGTTCTTGGAATTATCATTTTGATGTAATCATAATGGTGTATGATTTGATTCAAAACGAATATGATTCTTGTGTATATAAGGAGGTTAGTGGGAGCGCACTGACAATGATGTCCTAAATAATAATGATATATCATTTCTTGGAAATGATAATCCCATATTACAATCGGTTAAAGCTTGGCTTTCATGAAAATTCTCCGTAGAATTCTTGGGAGAAACAACCTTTATTCTAGGAATAAAGATCTACTGGGATAGATTAAAAGTTGTTAACACTCTCTGAGAACTCGTACATTGAAAAATGTACGTGACCTGGTGTCTCATACGCTTTGAGCATATGGAGTCACAAACAGGTCAATCCAAGTGATAGTCACTGGATTGATATTAAGAACATCCGTTAGTATCTTAGAGAACTAAGGATGATGTCTTAAACTATGGAGAAGAAGAACTTGAAGTGACTGAGATCACTGCTGCAAGCTTCCTAACCGATTAAAACAACGGTACTATACAGTTTGAATAACGGAACAGTGAGCTGGAAATCTTCCAAGCAAGATAATGTTACCGAATAAACAACAAATGCGGGTTATTGCTGCGGCTGAGGCAGCAATAGAAGCCATCTGGGTCATTAACAAATCTAATTAGATTAGATATAGTTCTGTTAGCAGCTGAGCTAGGTACAGCGCACAGACTAAAGAATTAATGGTCTCATCAACGATCCAGATATATACTTCGACTATTCATCTGATTCGTTCGGATCATACATCGTGGCGATGTGATGATCGAATAAATGCATCAGACGATAATAATACAAATCCGCTGACGAAAGCTTTTCCTCAGCAGTTTGAGCGAACCGTACATGGTTCGGGTGTAAGACACTCGAGTGACTGGCTATAGGCCAAGTGGGAGATTGTTGGACAATTATGACCCATAGCGTCACTATTTGTACAGATCATGGTGTTGTTGTACAAATTAACTATGTGACAAAGAGATTGCACTCTTATCATTTGTGATTAGATCACCTAGATGTATAAATGATAGGATGGTCCATATGATTAGTTCCTGGATTGAGATGATATGAGACAGTATCAGTCCACGAAGGATTAATCATTAAATATCCCTAGTCGTAGTATTATCGAGACTGGACATCGATAATGCGGAATAGACTAGTATTACACTTGTGCGTGTTATGTGAGATCATAACGGCATAGTTCTCATATATTTGGGTATAGGATACTCATGCAAGTGTAATAGGAGGTTGTGTTTTACCGATGGTACGGAAAACAGCTTCGCTCTGGATAGACCCCTCGGAATTCCATTGGTAGTATGACTATGTGTCTATGGAAGTCCGAAATCAGGGTAGGTGTGTTTGGTCTTAACCTGAGACTTGCATCGCTAATACTTGCGACAATCGGAATGCTTTAGTTTTGGTCGTCCAGGGCTTTAACAGGTTCTGTGTACGCCTCTGGGTATATATCGAGAATCGTAGTGTATTGGGTGTGATGTCAAGACGGAAGTATCACTCCAGTCATAGTGGAGATGATGTCACGTAGGATACGGTACTAGTGCTCTTAAGTACTGCAGTCATCGGGATATTATGACTAGGTCATGTATGTCCGATTATAGAGACTAGTTACCAGACATCCGACATGTGCTTCGTACGGGGCAGACACATTCCAGCCCCAGGCCTAGCACGTGACAATCAGATACTGGATCGCAATACGCAATACTACGTATACTACGCCTGACATAGATTATATATTCCAGTAAGAATATTTCTGGAGAATTGGGTAGGCACGGTGCTTTGCTAGAAGCCAACCATGTCTTGTAAATCGGTAAGCACGTGGTACGAGGTACGCACGTATTCGGATAATCCGATGACCGTATTTACTGCCAACATATCCAGGGATCTCTTGGGTCGCTTCCCAAAGATTCACCGATGACAGTTGATTTAAATTATAATTAATATGGGATTAATTAAGAGAGATAATTAATCTGGGATTAATTAAGATGGAGAAAATTAATCTGGGATAATTGAGGTATTATTTAATCTGGGATTAAATATGTTCAGAAGAGAGAGAATGCGATTAATTTAGAATTAATCGGTAGAATAGATTTAATAGTTAAATTTGATTTTTCTATTTAATTTATTCGTTTGGGCTAAAATTAATATATCAGATATATTAATATGAATTGGATTTCATTACGAAATTAAAGTCGGACTTTAATACGAACGAACGAATTAATTTAGAATTAATTCGTAAACGACGTTCGTAATATATTTGCGAGGCATCGTTATTTAATTAAATTAGATTTAATTATTTAACGACGAAAGTTCGTTTAATCGGATTAAACGAAATCGAGCCGCGGCAAATGTTCGTAGAGACATTTGAATTTTGAATTCAAATGTGGGGCCCACTTTAATGTGGTAGGGAGGGTAGTTGGCATTTATGCCAAGCCACCCACCATCCAACTACCTTGGAATGGTTTTGGTGAAACCATTTACCCAACTACCTTGTTTAGGTAAAAGGGTAAATTGGTTTTACCTAAAACTCTTCTCTCTATCTTCACTCTACACACTTGTAACACATTTGGAAATGAAAACCCTAATACACCATGTAATGGGCGTGAGCTACCTCCCTATCTTCTCTTTGATTTTGTGGCAAAATCAAGTTAGCTAGCACTTCAAGGAATCAACAAAGGTGATAGGGAAACTACTTCAAGAGTTGGAATCATCACTTAAAGCTTGGATCTTGGAGATCTCTTCTCAAAATTTTAAAGCTCAAATCCGTTCATTGTAAGTATATTCCGCAACTTATTTTGAATTTATGAACACCTTTACATGCTTATTAAATCCTTGGCATGTTCTAGGAACACTAACAATTTAAACTGGGACGAGTTCGCCTCTTATGACAATTGGGCCAAAAGCTTCTAAAATACCGATGGGCCACTTTATGTTTAGACCCCTTATCATTTGAAGATGTTTAGCCATGTTATCGTAAAAGTGTAAACCTGCTGGGCCTTTTTCAACTGGGACAAGTTTGCACCTCGCAATAGTATGATTGAATGCTTTAAAATGATAATGAGCCGACTTATATATTTCATGCATCGCACGCATACATGCTAACATGCGGTCTTAAAAGACACCATAGACACCCGTTGGGTTAGGGAAGAGGGAAGACTCGTCAAAAGACCGTTAACGAACGTGAGTGAATCAGTTAATGAGGGATCTCATATGGATCAGATGGAGACTAGTCTCACTAAGGTTACCGAGCAGTTGCAAGCTTTGACCACCGTTGTGGCCAATATGTCTGTGCCCCACGCTGGGGGAGGCTATGAGAATGAGAGGGGTGAGGAACCTCCGAACAGGTTGAGTAATGATATCCATGTTTTTGATGATGACATGGCTGAGTATGAAGCGTGCGCATTTGGACTGACAGCATTGATAGCCTTGAAAGCTAAGTACGTGGAAGTTTATGGAGACTCGATGTTGGTAGTCCGAAAGATGCAATGAGAGTGGAATTGAAGGAAGAACGATTGAGCCCTACTTATTCCACCTCAGGAGTGTGGCACATGCCCTCCCCGATTGCAAATTCCAGCACTTACGGCGAGAAGAGAACCAAATGGCAGACGCATTGGTTACACTAGCCGCAACTTGGGAAAATCCGGAGAAATTGGTAATGAGACCTCTAGTGTTGACAACAGCAAGTAGACCTGTCTACGAGATAGAAAAAGCCTTGGAAGTAGAGATCGACGATGGGAAACCGTGGTACTATGATATTCAGTGATACTTAGAACTCGGGGAACTTCCGGAAGAAGAACCAGAAAGGACATGATAGCCATTCAGAAGTTAGCTTCTCAATATGTGAGTCTGAATGGAGAACTATACAAGAGACAAGCGAATGGCATTTAGCTGAAGTGTCTAAGAAAAGAAGAGGCTCAGAAGGCGATGGAAGAAGTACATGCCGGAGTATGTGGACCGCACATGAACAGATTGAACTTGTCTCGCAAGATAGTAAGACAAGGTTTTTACTGGTCGACCATGGAAGCTGACTGCGTGAAGCTGGTAAAGCATTGTCACGATTGTCAAGTGCACGGTAACTTGAACCATTTTTCGCACACAGAGTTGCATGGGCTATCAGAGCCGTGGCCTTTCTCAGCATGGGGAATTGACATGATCGGGGAAATTCGACCACACGCATCGAATGGACATCTCTTCATAGTAGTGGCAGTAGACTATTTTTCAAAATGGGTGGAAGCCGAGTCGTTTCGCAACGTTACAACAAAGCAGATGTCGAAGTTCATAGCCCGAAATCTCATTTGTGGATACGGGATGCCGCATCACGTAGTAACGGACAACAGAGTCCAGTTTAAAGGAGAAACAAAGGCAATGCTGCAGAAGTACGGGATAGGCCATCACAAGTCATCACCGTCCAGACCGCAGGCAAATGGAGCTGTCGAGGCAGCCAATAAGACGATGAAGAGGATGCTAGCCAAGATGACAGAGAACTATAGAGATTGGGCCGATAAGTTGCCGTACGCCCTGTGGGAGTACAAAACTTCTGTGAGAACTGCAACAGAAGCCACGCCTTACTCTTTGGTTTGTGGAATGGAAGCAGTACTGCTAGTGGAAGTTGAGATACAGTCTATGCGGGTATTAGCAGAAGCAGAGTTACCTAAACAATAATGGGCCTCATAGAGATTTGAACAGTTAGCATTACTGGATGAAAAAAGAATGAAGTCTTTATGTCATATGCAGTTATACCAGAAGAGGTTGGCTCGAGCATTCAACAAGAAAGTGCGTCCTGCTAAGATTAGAAAGGGTGATCTGGTGCTTAAGCAGTCGAAGCCGTCGACGACAGACCCGAGAGGGAAGTTCAAACCTAACTGGGAAGAACCCTACATAGTCCAGAAAGTAATGGGAAACGGGGCAGTGAGACTGTCAGATTTGGAAGGGAATGAGTTCACCGAGCCGATCAACGTGGACAGATTGGAGCAGTATTTTGCCTAAGGAAGAGAAGGCCGAGCGATAACCAGTGGGACTGGCCGAAGACCTAACCCAACGGAATAGGAAATTCATTCATGCATGCATGCATACACGTAACGTACTTGCATTCCTTTCTGTGTTTGTTCTGTTTTGTATTTACAGGTTTCAAAAAGAAGAGAAAGCGGTAAAGACAAGCCAACCGGAAACAGCAACAGTACAGTGTCATCGGTTTTAGGAATGAATCACGGGGTTGAGGCCCACATCAGTTTCAAGAACATCAGTATCGGTTTCGGGGATGAATCCCAGGGTAGAGGCCCATATCAGTATCAGTCGGGAATGAATACCAAGGTTGAGGCCCGCATCGGTATCATATTCGGGGATGAGTCCCAGGGTCGAGGCCCACACCAGTATCAGTTTTCGGGAATGAATCCCAGGGGGCAAAACCCGCAGTTGAAAGGAAGAATTCCAATGGTGTGTTGAAAAAAAAAAAAGTCCTTGATGGTCAGGCATATGTCTGGTGATGACATTGTTTGCTGTAAGGTGAAACCTTAGAAACGATGAGTGCGAGACGTGCTCTCATCCGGTACTATGAGTGGTTGATCTCGGCTAGACTCGCGAGCACTTGATTACGGGATCTTAGTAGTAGAAGCCTGAGTAGTCGACGAGATGACTAGTTGAAGAGATGGCGGATCAGTGAATGACTGTTTGGCTAGATATCCATCCTGGTTTACTTATGTTACGGTATGTGATATGGTTGGAAACGAAGAAAAAGTCTCTGAAAAGAAAAAGAAAAAAATAGACCACCTATAACCGATAAGCGTGAAGCTACCCATGGGCGAGTACTAGGACCACCATGAGGAGAAATGCTACCTTAAAGGGTAGGTGTGTCGAAAAAAAGAGCAAAAAAAAAAGAGAAAAAAAAAGTTCAAAATGAAAAGAGAGAAAAGAAATAGACGAAAGAAAAGAAGAAGAAGATCATATCATGTTGAGTACGTGACCAGCGTAAACATACACGTATAACTCAAACGTACGTATCGTTCAAGTAGTATAAAAATATCGATCCCACGAGGACTTAATTCCTACTGTTGTTATTAAATATTGATACTTTTTATTTACAGGTATCTAATTATATGGAGAATGGAATTGATTGCTTTTGGTTGGTTGAATGTGGATTTTACTAATAAAATAAAAACAGACTCAAAAGAAAATACTAAGGAAAATAAAAGAAAAGACTCAAGGATCTAGGGTCGTGACTCCACACAATAGTAATATAAAGATGAATTGATTCTCTTATATATGTGTAATAAATCAGATTGCTAACCTGGAACACGAAAATATGCAAAAGCTATGTCGATGGTCAGACGCAAATACCCAGTATAACCCAATTGAACCATATGTCTATGTCAACCATATTACCTGGATTCATTAAGTTTAAGTTCCAATTATGGCTACCCCCGCCCGACAGGTATATGTATATCATGTAAGGAAATCTATTAAAGGGTTATCTATCCTCAAGGAAGATCGTGAGGCTATTAAGTCTAAGGCTGAAACCTAAAATCCATATGTCTAGTTCATTTTAAGTTTACCACATCAATCTTATTGGTGATCAGACAACAAGAAGTATTAAGCTTAAGACTCAATAAACAAACTAAAGAATTACCCATAAAAAGAAAATCAATTATTAAGTGTGAATATTGTGTTTCATCACTTCCCTAAAATAAAATAAAATGCTGGGGGTTAGAGGATCCACATTTAACATTTCTTATCTACGAATCTCACTTATTATAATATATAAATTATTTTATGTTCTGCTTTCTCAGGAATTAATAATATTAAACATTTAAAACCAGCCATATAGGCGGTAATCCATTTAGTCCAATTACACCAGCCATATAGGCGGTAATTATCTGTCACATAAAGACCAGCCATATAGGCGGTAAAGTAATTTATAATTAAAACGACCATATAGGCGGTAATAAAGTCTGACATTAATTAATCCGGTTAAATTATAATTTATAAATTATAATTAAGTGAGATTTACCTTGATAATTATATTAAATGTTTCACATTTTACCCCAGTGGTAAATTAACTACAAAACATAAAGTAAAAAAAAATAAATAAAATTTTATTACAAAAAGTAAAAGTGCATAATTAAAATACTAAAAGTAAAAATGCTAAATTTAAATTACAAAAACTTAAACACACAAGATGCAATCCTTAGAGTCCTTACAAAACTCAAGGAAGACATGCTTTGAATTCTGAAATCGCGCTCAATTTATAGGCGCCAGTAGGGGTCTGGAGTCGCGACGCCAAGCTCGCGTCGCGACGCTGGTGATTGTTGACGTGGCATCTCTGGTTCGTCGGCTCAGATTCTGGATAAGATGATAAGGTGACACGTGGCAAGGTGGTTGGGATCTCAATTATTATGACACATGGCGGCTTCTGATTGGTCGGCTCAGATTCTTATCCGCCACGTGTCGATTTCGGATAAGTGAGTCAATAATTGATGCTGACGTGGCACACGTGGCGAAAGGGACTGTCGTCACCATAGAATTACGACACGTGGCACGCTGTGATTGGTTGATGATGATGTGGCACGTTGACTCGGTCAACTGGTGATGTGGATGCTGATGTGGCTGACAGGTGGAGTGACACGTGGCTACACGTGGCGATAGCGACTGTCGGCACCGTAGGATGATGACACATGGCACGGCGCACGTTAGCAGATCGACTGTGATGGTGACACGTATCACGGCGCAGGTTAGCAAAGTCAAACTTTCTCAGATTCTGACTTGTGGACTCGGCGCACGTTAGCACTATTCGGCGCACGTTAGGCGTCGCGACGCCATAAGCTTGCGCGTCTAATTTTCATTATTTTGGCCTTTTCGTCTAATTTTCACTATTTTGGCCCAAATCACCTCCAGAGAGTCCTGAAACTCTATTTATCTACAAAATAACACAAAACACATCAAAATATTCACAAAAATCAAGAAACTATACAAAATATTAGGTTACATGAGTGGGAAATATGATATAAATACCACTCATCACACCCTCAAACCTAACATTTTGCTAGTCCTCGAGCAAAACATAAAATAAAATAACATAAATATCTTTAAAATAAAATTTAACTAAGCCACTTTCGTAGGGATCACAGTTGCATTTAGCGTATGCAACAAACCTTTAAACCCCTAGGTGTCCCTAGTGGACGAGTTGTAGTCTCGTGAGGGTTTACAGCAATGATACCCACAAACATTTTACAAAAGTAAAAAGGTAGTAAAAACTAATGCATACAAAAGCAAAAAGATAAGCGAAAAGAGAATAAAGAAGTTAGTGACTAATCATGTGAAACTTCTACTCCAAGTTACTAGTTGTTTTCTTTCCTTCTAAATTACCGAATAAGTAAATTCTCCTATTATATTTACCATTCTCCATATACACAGCCAACAAAATATTAAACAACTCATTTTTGCCCACAACAGTCATAAGTGCAGTTGATAAGAGAGTATATTTTTGTCCTAAAGTTTTATCAGAATTCACACCTTTTTGTAGCAATGGAATAATTTTTCTCATTTTTCTGATTTTTTCTTTGATTTTTGAAATTTTTTTTTATTTATATACAATATATTCCATCTATGTAGCGAGTGTTGGGTCGGTGGCTCCCAAACCAGTTGGCGTTAGGGCACCAGGTGTTAAGACACCCCTACAGACTTAATTACTCAGACTTCAGATATATATATTTTTGCAGCATCTTTGATCCATGTAGCGAGTTTTGGGTCAGTGACTCTCAAACCAGTTGGTTTTAGGGCACTAGGTTTTAAAACACCCTTACAGACTTAATAACTCGGATCTCAGACGTGTTTTTTTTTACTCCATCACTTTTTGAGATGCTTCCTCCAATTAAACTAAAGCACTGAATATTACAAACTTTTTAATTTTAGCTCATGTCCGTATGTTACAATGCATGTTAATAATATCTGCTAACTGAGCATATGAAGATCCATTTTAGTCAGTTTTTGAGAATTTCATAAATTAAATAATTTAAAATGAAATAAACAAAAATTAACTTATTCCTAAATAGGTTTGAGATACGTCTCAGGAGTGAAAACTCCTTACTCAGATATCTCTTACCAATTTCACACTTTTTTTAGTCAAAATAAAAACACAAAATATTTTTTGTAATTTTTGAAAATTTTTCAATTTTTTTGTATTTTTCGAAAAAAATTTGGCCTAAAAATAAAAACAACACACAACTAAAAAAACAAAGTACTGATCAACTAATTCCCTCCCCCAAACCTAAATGAGACATTATCCCCAATGTCTTAAACAGTTGGAGAAGAGTTTAGAAGATAATACCTGGTTAGGAAAAATTACCTATTAAGATCTATGTCCAATTTACGCTTCTTACCACGATCGCTATCTGACCAGCTCAACTTGGAAAGAATGGGGTCGATTTTTGGTTCAAAGGCTAGGATTTGGTCAATTAATTCTTCAGCCTTTGTTGCAGTCAGGAAAATATCATGTACTGATTTTGTGACGAACTCATGTCTTTTGGCTTCCGCAAGAAATACAAACAGAAAATCAAAAAAAATGTTCAATGTTGAGTAATCCAATGGGCTTCGATGAATGTTCAAGTGCGCCCATGATGCCACTGTGAATATCTCTTCAAACTTTCCGAGCCCACTGGTAAAGCAATAAACGCATCAGCAATATTAACCATTTCAAGGAGTTGTTCAGACATCCCCGAGACAATACGTTCATCTCCATTTGTTTTTCCGATTATATGTTCGTCCGCCAAAGTTTTTGGAATGATTCCTAAAACATGACTGCCACCATCCTGAACGGCTTTTGAAATGCTTCCCATCAATCCAAGATTGTCACCGCCATATACTAGGTGCATATTCCGTTCTGCTATGACTCTCCCCAATTCCTTTGCAACCTCAATAAATTCTGGTTTATTACCAGAATTGGATCCACAGAAAACACAAATTCGCTTGACTCGCTACTGTGAAGTTGCTTCCATTTTCTTTCTCTTATTTGGATTTATATCTGGATGTGTCGAAGAAAGAAATGTAGAGCTGAATTTATAGAACCTGAAAATGGGTGAGTAATAGTAGCACTAGTACCAGCCAAATGACAATTATTAGATGAACGTTAAAATAAATCGTGAAAAGTTTAAAAAGTTTAGATCTTGTCGGTGAAAATAAATGAAATAAAAACAGAAAAGAAAATCAAAGTAATTATTAAGGCAACGGAATTGTGTACGCAATACGCCACTAGCTTAGTATAAATTCATAAGGATGTGTCTCAAGAATTCATTCTTTACTCAGCCATCACAAATGAATTAGCTCTCTTCTTTCTGATTGCCAACATCATTCCTTCTGTCTTAAAATGCTCCGTTTGTGCTTTTCCCTACAAAATAACACACAAAATAAAAACTCTACAACATGTATACACAAAATATAAAAAATAGAAATTACAACAAAGTGCATGGGTTGCCTCACTGCTAGCGCTAAATTTTTCGTCTTCAGCCAGACGTGACTGAAATTCATCTGTCAATGAGGTTTCAGCGTTGTTTTGGATGTTCTATTAAAGACATTCCTATGTGCGTTGCTTTTGAAGGGTCTCTTCCAACGGTAAAGGGGCAAAAAGAGTTTTGTCACATTCAGTGCTTGTGCCACCTTCTTAACTTTTGTTGCTCCAATGGTTCCTGAAAAGAAAGAAATAAAATCAGGAGGTCTCGTATGGTGCTTGACTTGGAATGGGAGTTCCATTTTGTCAAGGTTCTGGGTGATGTTATTGATCTGTACTCCCTAAAACAATGATGTTTCTCCTGAATGTTATCGATCTTTAATAAGTTCAGACATTTGCTCCTCCATTTGCTTTGTTTCTTGCTCCACCTTTTCTTTACAGATGTATTTTAGGATTTCCGCGTTCAGTTCTTCATCTGTCATCTGTGAAAAACATGTTCCATAAGTGTCAACCTGAGGATGTAAAGATGTTTCTGACATTAGGTCTTCATCATCTGATACGACTGGAATGGATGGTTCAGGTAGATCTTCATCAAACATCATGGTAAAGCATGCTCCAAGATCTTCATTTTGAGGATTGAAAGTTTGATCCTCCTTTGTTGGTGCAGTTGGTACAAACAGCTCAGCTTATTCGTCAGAGTCAGAATCTGAATAATAAAAGTCAAATAGAGATTTCACTGGTTTGGGCTCCTGAACTGATACCTCTAGTTGTTGATACTGCTCAGCCTCCTCCTCTGTTGAAGTGTCATTGTGAAATGATTGGTACTCGAAGGCTTCATCAGTGTCATCTGAAACTGGTTCTTGAGGTATGTAGTTCTGGTTTTCTGTGAATTGTCTCATTTGATATGTCATCCTCTGAATAGATGTTGATTGTCTCTGAATACTTTCGAGTTGATTCTGATATGTTTCAAGCATTGTATCCAACTTTTCGTCTTGTTTCTTGAATAAATCTTTGAGCATGTCAACCAATTGTTCTTCCTTTGATGGTTCTGGTTCTTGATGAAGATCATTGTAGGTGGGTGGTGGATAAGATGGAAAATGTGGTTCTGTGAAATGTGATGGCTCTTCATACCATGAAGGATTTTGATAGCTCTGCCACCCTTGATGGTAGTTGTACTCACAATGATCTCTCGGGTGGTTACCATTACATATGTCAAATCTCCCCATTGCGTCTTGTTGAGCAAATGTGGTATTGCTTGGTTCTGGCATCCAGTGATAATTGTTGGGCTGGACAACAGGCCTCAGAAAATCGGACTGTTGCTCCCAGATTTGGGGTGTATCTTCTAATAAAGCTCGTGATCTCTCAATCTCCCAATAATGTTCCATTTTTCAATCACCTGAAAACAAAAGAAAGAAATAAAAATTACAGATAAAAATAAAGAAAATTATATAAAAGTAAATTAGATAGCTTCAAAATTAATAACTCAAGAAAAATAAGTCCCCGGCAACGGCGCCAAAAACTTGACAGGCGTAAACACACACGTATAACGCAAGCGCACGTATCGTTCAAGTAGTATAAAAATATCGATCCCATGAGGACTTAATTCCTACTGTTGTTATTAATTATTGATATTTTTTATTTACAGGTATCTAATTATAGGGAGAATGAAATTGATTGCTTTTGGTTGGTTGAATGTGGATTTTACTAAATAAAATAAAAACAGACTCAAAAGAAAATACTAAGGAAAATAAAAGAAAAGACTCAAGGATCTAGGGTCGTGACTCCATACAATAGTAATATAAAGATGAATTGATTCTCTTATATATGTGTAATAAATCAGATTGCTAACCTGGAACACGAAAATATGCAAAAGCCTATGTCGATGGTCAGACGCAAATACCCAGTATAACCCAATTGAATCATATGTCTATGTCAACCAAATTACCTGGATTCATTAAGTTTAGGTTCCAATTATGGCTACCCCCCCCCGACAGGCATATGTCTATCCTGTAAGGAAATCTATTAAATGGTTATCTATCCTCAAGGAAGATCGTGGGCTATTAAGTCTAAGGCTGAAACCTAAAATCCCTATGTCTAGTCATTTTAAGTTTACCACATCAATTTTATTGGTGTTCAGACAAAAAGAAGCATTAAGCTTAAGACTCAATAAACAAACTAAAGAATTATCCATAAAAAGAAAATCAATTATTAAGTGTGAATATTGTGTTTCATCACTTCCCTAGAATAAAATAAAATGCTGGAGTTAGAGGATCCACATTTAATATTTCTTATCTAGGAATATCACTTATTAAAATATATAAATTATTTTATGTTCTGATTTCTCAGGAATTAATAATGTTAAACATTTAAAACCAGCCATATAGGCGGTAATTTTCTGTCACATAAAGACAAGCCATATAGGCGGTAAATTAATTTATATTTAAAACGACCATATAGGCGGTAATAAAGTCTGACATTAATTAATCCGGTTAAATTATAATTTATAAATTATAATTAAGTGAGATTTACCTAGATAATTATATTAAATGTTTCACTTTTTACCCCAGCGTTAAATTAACTACAAAACATAAAGTAAATAAAAGTAAATAAAATTTTATTACAAAAAGTAAAAGTGCATAATTAAAAATACTAAAAGTAAAAATGCTAAATTTAAATTACAAAAACTTAAACACACAAGCTGCAACCTTAGAGTCCTTACAAAACTCAAGGAAGACATGCTTTGAATTCTAAAATCGCGCTCAATTTATAGGCGTCAGTAGGGGTCTGGAGTCGCGACGCCAAGCTCGCGTCGCGACGCCGGTGATTCTTGACGTGGCATGCTCTGGTTCATCGGCTCAGATTCTGGATAAGGTGATAAGGTGACACGTGGCAAGGTGGTTAGGATCTCAATTATTGTGACACATGGCGACTTCTGATTGGTCGGCTCAGATTCTTATCCGCCACGTGTCGATTTCGGATAAGTGAGTCAATAATTGATACTGACGTGGCACACGTGGCGAAATGGACTGTCGGCACCATAGAATTGCGACACGTGGCACGCTGTGATTGGTTGATGATGACGTGGCGATGATGTGGCACGTTGACTCGGTCAACTGGTGATGTGGATGATGACGTGGCTGACAGGTGGAGTGACATATGGGGACACGTGGCGATGGCGACTGTTGGCATCGTAGGATGATGACACGTGGCACGACGCACGTTAGCAGATCTGCTGTGATGGTGACACGTGTCACGGCGCACGTTAGCGAAGTCAAACTTTCTCAAATTCTGACTTGTGGACCCGGCGCACGTTAGCACTGTTCGGCGCACGTTAGGCGTCGCGACGCCATAGGCTTGCGCATCGCGACGCGGTAAATGACCATTTTGCCCTTTTCATCTAATTTTCACTGTTTTGGCCCAAATCACCTCCAGAGAGTCCTGAAACTCTATTTATCTACAAAACACATCAAAATATTCACAAAACTCAAGAAACTATACAAAATATTAGGTTAAATGAGTGGGAAATAGTGATATAAATACCACTCATCAGTACGGGGGAGTAATCACAGAGTATGATCAAGACATCTAGGTTGGTTAGATCCACTGATCCAATTTTCCGAGACAAAATCTTCGAGTTGGCTTACTTAAGGATTAAGCTGCGAAAGAACCTTAGCACACACACACTTGGAGTCTAGTTCAGATCACTCATTCAGACGGTCGGATTTGATTATATCAAGTACTTTGAAGGTTCTCTGGTTTCGACACGAAGCATCCTTTGAGGACGAAAATATGTTTGGCTATCGGGATTATCTCGTGATAGACAGTATAGCATGTTGGCATGTAACATCACATCATAAGAATTACCTTGATCTAATGAAAGCAGCAAAGAACAGTAAAATGAATCGAGACTGGGGGCGACCAGTCTACCCTTTCTCATACAGCCTGGTTCGGGAATGAACCATCACAACAGCAATGCCTCGGGGATGAGGATCAGTATGCCGGGAATGGCATTTCGAGTATGGAGCATGGATCGAGGCCCACATCAGTATCAGTTCGGGGATGAGTCCCAGAGTCGAGACCCACATCAGCGGTTTTTGGGGATGAGTCCCAGGGTCGAGGCCCACATCAGTATCAGTTTGAGGATGAGTCCCAGGGTCAAGGCCCATATCAACATCAGTTTTTGGGGATGAGTCCCAAGGTCGAGGCCCACATCAGTATCAGTTTGGGATGAGTCCCAGGGTCGAGGCCCACATCAGCATCAATTTTGGGGATGAGTCCCAGGGTCGAGGCCCACGTTGTCAGCAATTTTGGGATGCGTCCCAGGGTCGAGGCCCACATTGTCAGCGGTATTGGGATGCGTCCCAGGGTCGAGGCCCACGTTGTCAGTTGCAGTTCGGGGATGCGTCCCAGGGTCGAGGCCCACTACATCACTCACCGGGAATGGCGCTCCGGGAATGGAGCACGGGTTGAAGCCCACATCATCAGTTGCAATTCCGGGATGCATCCCAGGGTCGAGGCCCACTGCATCACTCTCCGTGAATTACGCTCCGGGAATGGAGCATGGGTTGAGGCCCACATCATCAGTTGCAGTTCCGGGATGCGTCCCAGGGTCGATGCCCACTGCATCACTCGCTGGGAATGGCGCTCCGGGAATGGAGCACGGGTTGAGGCCCACATCATCAGTTGCAGTTCCGGGATGCTTCCCAGGGTCGATGCCCACTGCATCACTCGCCGGGAATGGCGCTCCGGGAATGAAGCACGGGTTGAGGCCCACATCATCAGTTGCAGTTCCGGGATACGTCCCAGGTTCGAGGCCCATTGCATCACTCGCCGGGAATGACGCTCCGGGAATGGAGCACGGGTTGAGGCCCACATCATCAGTTGCAGTTCCGGGATGCGTCCCAGGGTCGAGGCCCACTGCATCACTCGCCAGGAATGGCGCTCTAGGAATGGAGCACGGGTTGAGGCCTACATCATTAGTTGTAGTTCTGGATGCGTCCCAGGGTCGAGGCCCACTGCATCATAAGCACAGTTCGGGAAAAAAGCCCACATTCGGTGGTTCGGGAACAAAGCCTAGGGGTCGAAGCGCCTCGCCACCATATTAACTCAGTTCGAAGCAGCAGGCAAGTCAGGTGGCAGCTGGCGAGCCATGTAAGTAAAAATGCATTGCATAACTTTGATAGGACTGTCATTGTCACACACTGCACAAGTCCCATCAAAGTGGGGGCGACTGTAGGCACTGCATTTTTGCATATAAGTCCCGATGATGAGTCTCACATGGAGACACTACTATTTAAGTCGCGGAAGTCGCGGGAAACGGACGTCGGAAGGGAAAAGTCAGAAATTGATACCTTGTTGGATTTAATTCGTTTGCTTAGCCTTGGGTTTGCTCGTTAGGCCTCTGTTTTAAAACTTATCCTTGGCCCAAAACCCCCGCAAGCCACACACACCGAGCCCATACACCACCAAGCCACACACCAAGCCCAGCAAAAAGGACCAACCACACGCCCAAACATTCTAATTCACACCCAAGCCCATCAAAACCCATCCAAAATAATAATTAACATATTAAACACATGTTGAAATATAAACAAATCACCTTCTCGAATTAAAGAAATCAAATTAAATCACCTTCCAAATTAAATTAAATCACATGCCTAAACTAAATAAAACCAAATTACATTAAATCACCTTCCTAATTAAATTAAATCACCTTCCCTAATTAAAGAAATCAAATCAAATCCCATAAATCTCTTTCCTAAACTAAAACAAATCACCTCCCTAAATTAGAGAGATTTTTTCCTTATAGCACACTAATTAAGAGATATCCCCATAATTACACAATATTTATTTCCTTCCCGAACAAGGACAACCCTAACCTTCTCCTATAAAAAGACACACAAACCTGACTCTCTCCTGGCTCTGACCCACGGCACTCACAAGACCTTCAACATTCACGCTCAGACCTCAAACAAACCATTCACCCACGCTGCTCAAAAACCATCCACTGCCACGCCACTTCACTCCCTCTTCACGCATCAACCACACTCAGCCCCACGCACGCACAGCCCTCACCAATTCAACGCATCACACAGCCTTCACAACTCACGGCCCTCAAACACATGTGCACTGACCGAACTCACACACACAGCCCTCAAACACACACAGCCACTCACAGCCCTCAAACACACGCACACTGACCGGACTCACACACACATAACCTTCACGCACACACACAGCCACTCACAGCCCTCACGCACCAGCAGACTACCGAACTCACCATCCAGCAGCCCTCATTCACGCCAAGACAACAACATATCCAGCAGCCCTTATCCCGTACGAAGCATATATCAGATCTCGAGTAACTAGTCTCCGTAATCGGAAAGTCATGACCTAGTCATACTTTCCCGATATATGCAGCTTTTAAGAGTGCTAGTTTCCTATCCTGTGTGACCATCATCTTCATATGACTGAAGTGATACTCCCATCTTGACATTACATCCAATACACTACAATTCTCAGTAAACCCAATACACACGTACACATAACATGTTAAAGCTCCGGACGACCAAAATCAAAGTAAACTGATTGTCGCAAGCAATAGCGACGTAAGTCTCAGGTTAAAGATTACATACACCTACCCTGATTCGGATTCCCATAGACACATAGTCATACTACCAATGGGATTCCGAGTGGGTCTATCCAGAGCGAACTGTTCTTGGTCCAACACTAACAGAACCTCTTATTACACTTGCATAAGTATCCAATACCTAAATATATGAGAACTATGATGTTAAGCTTCCATAATGCGCACAAGTGTAATACTAGTCTATTATGCATTATCAATGTCCAGTCTCGATAATACTTCGACTAGAGATATTTAATGATTAAACCATTCGTAGATTAATACTATCTCATATCTTATTAATCCGATTTAACCATATGGACTTTTATCATTATATATATTCAAGTAATCTAATTACAATAATGATAAAATAGCAATTTCCTTTTGTCACATAGTTAATTTGTACAAAATCACAATATTATTTACAAATAGTGATGTTATGAGTCATAATTGTCCAATACTAACAACTTTAAAATGACAACTGAGTCATCTAATGATAAAAATGTTCTTATTAATAATTAACAAGCTCACTTTTATTACATACATGCATATATTTATCATTCAAACTTCCAAACTTCTCAACACAAAATCAAAAGAGTAGAAAAACATGTAGACATCATATGTTGTAGCTTAAAACAATAGAAACATTTTTCTATTTAAAGAAAAGTTGAAAATACTTACAAATCTTTAAATTTTTCTTTAGCATTTTCTCTTTTTCTCTCAAGTCTTTTTTTATGTATTTTGGAGGCTTAACCTAATTTGTGAATGAAAAATAAACCCTTTTATATTTTTTCCAATGTGGCCGAAAATTGCTTGATAAATTTTTTTTTTGATTTTTTAATTTAATTAAAACAAATAAAATTCACTTTTAAGATATTTTTCAAAAAGCAAAATCCAAGTGTAACCAATTATACTTTGTCATTTCCAAGCTTAATCATTATATTAGATATTTCTATTTTAATTATTTAATAATTAAATAATCAAATAATTAATAATTAAATATCTAGATATATTTATTATATTTATATTAAATAATCAAAAAATATATATTTATAATAAATGTCAAATATCATATTTGATAATTAATTAATGTGTATTTAATAAAAAAAAATTAAATATAAATACATAATAATTTGAAAATTAACCGAAATATCCCTTATTCGTTTAACCGTTAAACGATTTGTAAATAATTTGTTAAGGGATTTGTGTCTTTTAATATATTAGTTGGAATATTTTATAAATTATATTTTTGATGTGGCTACTCCTAATAGGCTTCTAGTTCTCGTTGGGCTATAATACACATTTATTTGTATTAATACTAATATTCAAGAAAAAATCATGTTTCATTAAATCAAAAACGGGTCGGAAAAAATCCGAACCCATTTCTCATACTTTTACACTTGGGTTTATCTGAGTCTGGGTTTAAGTAACATCTCTACTTTAAACTCATGTTATTTTAATTTTTTGACTTTTTTTTTCAATACGACTACAACAATTTTTTTCAATAACATGCTCAAGTACTATGCTGTCAAAAGGCGATAGGCTTCAACCTGTCCGAACATTATCTTCAACCAGTAAAATGAAGAATTGATTAG